>JAHZMZ010005364.1:0-29684 GCA_027743805.1 Lepidocyrtoides sp. E14
TTTTTTTCGCTGTCTGTCTCTG
Source organism: Lepidocyrtoides sp. E14 (assembly GCA_027743805.1). Classification (NCBI taxonomy): domain Eukaryota; kingdom Metazoa; phylum Arthropoda; class Collembola; order Entomobryomorpha; family Entomobryidae; genus Lepidocyrtoides; species Lepidocyrtoides sp. E14. The sequence continues at coordinate 23 of JAHZMZ010005364.1, forward strand.
TAAAAATTTCTGAGAAAAGTGAACTGCATAATTACGCCATAATAACAACACACACAAAGCAGAACACACCTTAACAAAACATGAGCTTTTATGTATTTTTTAAAGTGTGCTAATACAAGAGTTGCAAACATACCATGAAAAAATGGTGTGTAGTATAAATAAAGTAGGTTATTTTCTGTGTTATGTAATATTTCGTGCATGGTATATTCATGTTTATATGGGCATGTAATAATAACTTTTTTGTCCTTATCGCTAAAGGTTCTTTAAACTGGATATATGCATGGTGCATTTACATAATATTTATTTACTTGGCTGTGGAAAGAGGCGGAAAATGTGTGGGTGCAGTTTACTCCACGAAAACTATTTCTGCTGCTCATATTACTATTATTATAACGGACTATTATTATTGAGTGAATGAGCATAAAACAGTATTTACTGGAGAAGTACGACGAGCTTTTTATGTTGCATTATTGGAGAAGAAGTGAGAGGAAAAACGGGCAGCAATAATTTTGGAATGTCTACACTGGCACTAAAAAGTGTACATAAGTTTGCTTGGTCTGATGCTTTGGCTTTTCACTGCTGTTGCACTCCTAGCTGTAAGTTCATTTCATGGTTTAATAATAAGAATGCACGCAGTCAAGAGAAGTGGAATGAGTGCAGAGTAATGACACATGGGACCAACCGTAAACTGTTATATAGATTTTCTTCCTTGTATGTAAAGGAATGAAAGTGGGAAAGGGAAAGAAGAAAAGATCTTTAACTTGACTTTTTGTGTGTGTTTATACATAAGCTTCTTCATTTTGCTTATGGTTCATGGACACACGCACACAGATCACGATACAGAAGAATGTATGTGCATATACATGCGTTGTTGTAGCGTTGGGGTAACATGGCATGGGAAAAGTCAATCCGATTCGGTTTTGGAGAATGTTCATGATCACGACTATCACGAGTACAGTTATGTACCTAGGTTTCATGCATAGATACATACCTACGTAACGTGCGTCTTTTGCTAGCGACGACGGTGGTGAGGTGGTGATGATGATCACAATGTGGGGCTGTTGGATTATTTGGTTGTGTCGTTTTCTGTAACTTACCAAGGAAGTATGAATGTGCACTTCTTTTGGTTTTCTGGGTACAGTTTTTGGTTTCGTTCCATGTCCGGGCATTTTCAAGAGTCGACTCATGATGTCAGTCGCGTTTACCCTAACGTAACGTCGTTGAGACCTAGTTGGCAATACTCATTCAGACTACAACAAACGTCGCCTACTTGTAAACAGAGGTTGTTGGTACCCTAATAGAAGAAGCAGGCGTTATGAAATTGACGGTGGTAGTAGTGCGGTGGTGCGATGTCTGGAAGTAAGTGGGAAAAGAAAACTTTTTAGACTTGGCTTACTATGTGGTCTCTCCTCAGTCGGTAGCGGAACTGTGAGCCCAGAAGATATCTGATCTTCGAAAGAGCAGCTAAAAAGACAGGGAGAGAAGAGGCCAGGCAGAGAGAAAAAAAAACTTTTGGGTTTTTTTCGTGACTTTTTGCTTTCCTTTTGGACGTTGCATAAACATAGATACTTCACACTATCATTCAGTTTGACTGCTCTTCTGCAAAAATTTACAGACTCCCAAACCGAAAACATACTACTGGTCGTTTTTGTTCATATGACTTCCGTATCATGTCTTTGACACTGTTTACTCACCGGCCGGAAGTTCTTTGCTTGATAAAAACAAAGTTTCTCGTGTAGTGTTGCTCTTTTAGATATTCAGTTGTAGAGAGTGCTGTTGATAGTGTGAAAAAAGTGCTTGCGGATTTTTAAAAAAAACTAAAAAATTGGGTTCACTCATCCTGTTTTTCATTCATTCATTTTTCAGCACGCAAACACACACCAGACATGAACATTGGGATATATATATACTTACTTACTCCCTCCGTTCGCATATTTTGCATACTCATTTTTCCAAACACAGTGTAGTCTGTGAAGGGAGACGGAAGAAAAATCTCGTTGTCCTTGTTCCTCAAGCCATTTGTTTTAAGCGTGCCTTCAGCCAAATCCGCAGTAATATAGTCATTTCAACGTTAAGAACTGCGGCAGTTGTAACCGTTGTTGTAACAGTAACTTTCTGGCGCTACTCGTGCGTGTACGTATTGTAGGTGCGTAACAAGAAGAAACCGGGATACGCATCCAAGAGAAATCATAATGCGTTAGCCTCATTTTTGTAAACGATAATTTTTCTCTCTCTTCCATTACTCTGCAGTTGTGCGTATTAAAAATCTGTCATTGTGATCGTGAGCTTATCTGCGTATACTTGTACTGCTTTTTCTCTACATCTTCATTCAACAGCAGCACGACAACATGCAAAAAACATAGTCAATTACTTTTTACCACCCGCATCATCATCGTAATATCAGCCAATTCTACAAGTAAAATGTAAATAAAACTGTTCAACTGTTCAGCAATCCTAATAATTTTACATGATTGGCACTGACTGCCGGGTGTGTGCTGACTTGAGCATTTGTCGTACATATCGTTTCTTATCTGCGACGACATGCGTTTCATGTGAAATAGTGTGAATACTTGGTATTTTATAGTCGCCGTCATTATCATCATCACCATCATTAAACAATGGCGACGACAGCCAACCAAGAAGCATACCAAATCTACACACAGCCATAATAATAACAACAACAACATTATCAAGCAAAAAAAAAAAAAAACTTGCATTCGCAGGAAGAATAAAATACATCAAGGCAATTTGTACAAGTAAAAGCGTGGGAGTTTTTCTTGTGATTACGATATCACGCTCATTTGTTACAAACTCGCATATGCTACTCTTCATACATGAAATACAAGTTCGCCGTATTGTATAACTGATTCCACGATTTAGCAAAATCATCATCCTCATCTTTTACATGGAATGAAAATGAAATTTGTCCATTTTTTATCAGAAACATATGGAAACTGTCTGCTGCTGTTTTTTGTGTGTTGAAGATAATAATGGTGAATTGAAAATCTGTGAAACGCATGAGAGAAAATACGAGCAAAAACATTTGGCTCTCTGTACATTTATGGTTACTTGTAAAAGTAGAGATAAATGAAGAAAGAAAAAAAGAGGAAAGAAAAAAAGCAAATCTCATGCAGCAATAGTAGTGATCATTGTGTGTACATTTGGTAATTCAAGGAGCAAAGCAAACTGGTAGTGGTGTTGGTGGTCGACCATGTATCAAATGAAACGGCTTTGCTAGAAATTCTGGATGGATATAGTTTGTCATGAGTCATCTCATTCTCTGCCTCTCACCCTCTCTCTCTCTCTCTCTCTCTCACTGATGCTTTTCTCATTTTCATTCTTGCTCAATGAAACTCAGCTTTTGTAAGAGTGAAATGGAGTGAATGGTAGTGGTGGCGGTGGTGATCAAGAGGAGTAGAAGAAGAGAGCAAAACCATAAAGCTTTTGAGTAGATCGTAGCTCTTCTAAAGCTGCAATGAAGGAAATAATAGCGTAATTCCGTCATTCTCATCATAGAACGTTTATATGGTAAAAAATAAATGCCAAGCAGTCAAAGCAAAATTTTTGTATGTACCTTACATACGTATATGCAACTCAAGTAAAACGAGAGGAAAAGCGTTGGATTTTTATGTACACAATAATACAATGGCCATCGAAATACCACTGCTATCAATATATAACAAACGCACGTTATTTATATTTACGTGCTAAATAAAAGAAGTGCGTGTATTTACATTCCTGGTTCTGGTGCGGTTAATACCGTTGTTTGTTTGCTGCTGAATGAAAGCAAGTTTTAGCAGAAAACAGAAAGAAGCTCTTGTATTACGAGCCACAGTCAAGCCAAAAATCTCCTTCTTGTTTTTTCTCCTTGATAAAAGTCAGATTCATCTTGTCAGTTTTTGGCAAGATTGCAAGATTATTCTAGTTTTTTTTCTGTAAAAGTGTAAGTAGTAATATAACAGTGCAGTATAAAAGAATCGAAAATGATGTTGTTGTGATGGAACAGATTGGGGTAAAAAAACTGAAGCCGAAAGAAATCTGTGGATTTTTTGGTACTAGACAGAGTACCTTGTAAATAGCAGTATTTAAGACGGGAAAGGAATGATGATGGCGCTGTGGTGAATTGCAATCTATGCATTGTCAGAATCTTGATGATGACGGTGATGGGGTTGCTGGAATGGGCGACTAGCAAAAAATTGCACAATCTGTCTTGCTTGAGACGCGACTATAAACAGGAGGATCCGCAGTCAAAGGAATGATTTTCAGAGATGGATGAACTCAATGTTACCTACTGATATGTCAGATTGCGAATTGTTGCTTGAATCATTCCATTGCTTAATACCGCCATTGTAAGCTTGATGGGTATAACCCCTCCGATAATTGAAGTAGGCAGGGTAGATTTATAAAGAGTAAAGCGAACCTATTTATCGTCCCCATGTGGTTTCCTATTTCTCTCTGTGAACAAGAAGAGGAGAAGGATAAAAAAAGAGGAAGAATGCAGTAAACCACGTTTTTGTGGTTAGATACCAAACCAAGCAGCACCAACACCAACAGCGGTAATATTAGAGCCGTCAAGAAGAAGACAAGAAGATTGTAGGAGTGACTGTTGATAATCAACGTACTTATTGTCCACATTTTTTTTAGCTACGAGTTGAGACTGATTCATACAATTGCAAACCAATTGACGTTACTGAATGACTAAGAGCATAAAAAAGAGCAACATTTTTATACCTATGTATATTATGGACCGCCGCGTACGTTCGTGTATTGGAATTTAGCACTTGTGTGGTGAAAATATTCCTTGTCACGGAATTGTTTTACGTTTACGAATCCCATTGTGGCAATCGAGCCGAGTGGTAACTGTATAACCAACATATAAAATGTAATAGTGTCCGTATGGGCAAAGTGCTACTATATAGATAGAGTGACTAAGTGATTCAAGGGTTATTTGTTAAGTCGTGGTTGGATATTATCATGCAAGATTATATTTCTAGTTCTTGCAGCAGCGCATATTGTATAGTACGGTCGCGGACCAGTATGTAATAGTGATGTTTAATCTGTCTGACTTGAGTGAGTGAACACATGTGAACAAGCGAATTTGTGCGGTCATGGACGTTTTTATTATTGTAATATAGCACAACAACTACGATATATATGCTCATAATAATAATGCTTTTTAGGTACTTTGGCAAAATGTCTTGTTGTGCAGAGTATAGTATCGCTGTGGTGTTCTCTTAACTTGGTCTTCTTGCATTACATCACACACACATTTTTATTGTCCTTCTCTTGCTCTCTTGGTTTTTGGACGTGTTATGCGCGATTTGTAGATTGGTCGTGCACTTGAGAGATTATTATCTTGATGATCTGACGACGATCAACAGCAGCAGCATCAAACAACAAAAGACGCAGCCTTTGGGCAGTCAGTCTTTCTTTCGTGGACAATTTGTAAAGATCATTTTGTAGTCCTTTCATTTAGTTCAGTGTGGTTTATTGGCGTGGTTGATAAAATTGCGTGAAAGTAAAAACTATTTTTATTGAACACTGTGTGGTCTATTATTGCGTTGTTATTGCATCAGTGGGCTTAAAAGAAGAGGAAAGAATTTTATTACACACTTTTCATCGTCCTTATTATTGCGTAATGTCAATGATACGGATCATCAAAATTTGACAATAACGATATTATTTTGTATATTTTTTTGCTTGGTTCTCAAGAGAAGAGGCGGTGGTTGGGTTGATTGGAGACTTGTCGTTTTTGACGCTGATTGCCAAATGATAATCTACTGCAAGTAAAGCAAATATTATTGCAGTCGTATTTTCATGAAAAATCTATTGATAAAAAACGGCATTCAAACATACAAAAGAGAAGCCGTGTCAAGTGATACATACCAAGAATGAAAACAATTCATTTATGTCAACCCTTTCAACGCGAGTGAACGTGGGATTCATTATAATCATGATATCCACCTTGAAAAAATGTGAATGAATTTTTCTATGAAAAACAAAAATAAACTATAGTGGGGCTAAGGAGAGAATCAAGAACTATATGGAATTAAACAAGTGCACGCTGCGAAACTTACACGAGTACATAAAAATAACATTCAGATAAAAAAACACCATAAATTTCGCAAGATACGCAAGCATATATACAAGTTTAATTCAAACGTAGTGAGCAAAAGAGGAAAGCTCATGCAGTGAAACTGCATTTACACATACAACAACATAATATACCACCACTGGAGTAAGCGATAGGCATCAGGCTCAAAGTTACAACAAAACTGTTGCAAGCTGCTCTCCACTTTGAACATTTTGTGCGTGCCTCATACCATACAAAGTCGACGCTTGTGTAAACAAAGTCTCTAAAGTATGTAAAACAGCCAAAGTCTTGTAGCAGAAATGTTTGAACTCAAAGACTTAAATTTGCCTTGGCGTTCCCTGTAATTAAAGCACATCAAGATTTTTTCATTCAACACGTGTTCCCTCTAATTTAGCCCAATTAAGAAAGGGAATGAATTTTGTGATAATGATAATGAATGGTGACGACAAAAGAGAACGACACAAGGACTGCAGTTGCATAGTTCAGAATACAAGGTTTGAAATGACACTTTCAAATGAGCTTGTGACTGTAAGGAGGGGTTTGCAGTTCTTCTGCTCTTCTTGAGTCAGTTTTGACAGGAATTAAAATTATTTTTGTCCTTGACTATTGCTCTGTGTAAACTCTTTGTAAAGTGAAATGACACGAGAAGAGTTCCAAAAGTGACTACAGCGAGGAACAAAATCAACAGCATTATTTGTCTTTGTCATGAAATAATCTTCAGGCACAAAAAATAAATATACCTACCACCATTTCTACGTACAATTATTGTATAAAATAATATCTTGTCGTGAACATTTAAATCGTAAGTTTAAATTGTAGATTGGTTGTTGCCATCTAGTAAAGAGCACGTCTACAAACAAGCCACAAAAAAAACACGTCAAAAAGAATTGAATTTCCAACACCTTGTAAATAAAAAAAAGAGTGAGAGGAGGAGGCGTTTGCAAAACCCAAAACGACAACAAAAAAGAAGCCGTATAGTTGTAATACAGAAGTCATACACATTTCCTTTTGATATTTTAAAAACCAGCTTTAAAAAAAAATATGAAGGTGTCACCTGAAGTGAATAACGCTCCTGTGGAGTCTGACGACTCAGAAGATGAAGCATTGCCGAGCTCGGTACGTGTCATCTCCAATTTTTTTTCATTTCTCCACCAATTCAGATTTATGTCTGGCTGTTGTGTTGCATCATGATGATGATGATTATCATCAACATATTCATTCCTTTTGGTTGAAATTACTATGCACATGCATATAACATAACATAAAAACAGCATCTACTAAAAAAGGGTAATAATATTGTTTTGCATACAGCGGCTCTCCTGTCGCTGTCTTTACACAAAAAATAGGATGGTCTTGAATTCATAACGTTGTACATGCGATATCTTTTTTTTCTCTTGTTTTTTTTTCACTTTGCTTGTCTCTAGAGATGGAAACGGGGGAAGGAAGAATTTTTTTTTACAAAAAAAGAGCATTTGAGCGTTAAAGAAATAATAGGAATTGCGCAAGAGCAGACCATAACAGAATTTTGTACTCTGTCTTGAAAGGCTTGAAGGCATAAAAATCATCATTCATTGTATTTGCATTTACATACTCAATTCGTGTACGATATACCTACGCAAATTCACATTACAACAGATCACATCCATTGAATTCCGGGTGAAGCACCACCGGAACGGATATCAGTCGTTTATCATTCATGCACACTTCTTGTGTCCCACAGCATTACCAAAAACCAAGTCAGACATAATGTCTACCACCACCACTGACTCTCTGACTTGGTATGGGTGGAAAGTTGTAGTGTGAGTGACGTTAAGATGATATGGGAGTTGTTGTAGTACGTGGGATGCCAAGAGAAAAAGGGATGAAACAGAATATACGCATAGAGAGAACGAGAGAGAGAGAGATGATGATTACGGTGATTCGGTATGAATTCAAGATACAGTCAGCCAGCCTTTTATGCCCTCATGAACTTTCTTAAATTCACTTTGAATTTGGAATTTTTCACAATGGGAAATGGAAATTTGTCGTAAAGGAGTATATCTGCTCAAGTTCAAGTAAAAGTGTTTTCGTGATGGCATTCATGTGAGTAGCAGGTTCACTGATGATAATATTGAATTGTCCATGTTCCACATGCATATAATGTATTGTGTTATTGCTTAAAAAAGGCTTATAATATGCCTGGAGAAAGTGTTGCTCACGACGCGTAGACAATTTTCAATTTAAGAAAAGGAGTTTTTCATGTACACTTTTTATTGAAGTAAAAGGACAACAGAGAGAGAGAGAGATGCATTGTGTAAGAAGGGTGAAATAGCGGATATTACGAACACGAGTAGATTTGTAAATTGCCTTATTTCATCTAACGCGACCCAACCAGCAGCAATGCTTGGTGAAAAAAATTCTGTCAATTCTATTTTTTGGTACAGCTCTGTACAACAAGTACTACTACGGGTACTTTTACGGTGGTGTAGTACGCCCAGTCATGCAAAAATAAGTTTGCACCGAGTTTTATTTATTCCATTGCCAAGAAGCGTATATGTAAAAATGCTTCCCATTCCATATGCTAAATCATACAGTGATTTCCCTTTTGCAGGTTTTGAAAGTTCTAAAGCCAACAAGTGAGCGGACGAAATTATGGTGTGTTGAAAAGCATCCGTAGTCGAGTCCATGAAAATACTGGCAACGGGGAAACTGAAAATTGGAAGATTTTTTATTCGCTGATTTATACTTTAAAGTTTCCCTTTCAGTTGCATTTCCTTGTTGTGTCACTGCCTAGACATGAAGGCATTTGGCATTCTAGTAGCACATTTGTAAAATGAAACGTTCCTTGTTTTTGGCTCCTCACTGGAAGAAAAAAGATAAATTGCCTTCGTGCAAACTTGCATGCTGATACACCAGAGAGCTTAATACTAACTTGGTATATTCTCAATGACAAGTTTGTGTTGCTGATTATAAATTTTTTTTTTGTGAAAAACGTGAAAACTTTCATCAACCGTTATTAAATCGCAAGGGCAGTGTCCTGTGTCGTCAGATGTGATAAATTTTCGCCTCCAACGTTCTCTTGTTTGCATCAATGTTCTTTCTAGGATTTCCTTATTTTCTAGCATGAAGCGCAATCACGGTCTGAAATCTCAAATGATAATAACAACACAAGAGATGTTACTTGATATGATCATAATCAAGCAAAGAGGAAGTAGATGTTGAAGAAAGAGGGATGAATTATGTGCTTTTCCAACCAGATTCAGTGTAGAGACGAAATAGAGATTTGTGTTGAGAGAATGAATGAATCACCGAGAAAGAGAAAAGGGTTGGTTGCAACTATACTTTACTACTACAGTTTTTTTTCAACATTTCTATCTGCCTGGTCCGCCATGTGTTGAAAGTTTTAGCTTAATGCAAACAATGATAAAATGTTCAAGTGTTGATGAAAGGATACCTACTGAATCCAAATATTTCCAAAAGTTTGGATTTTGCATTCCGAAATTCAGAATCTGACTGCGAGAAGTAATTGAGCAAAATAGTCAGCTTACAAAGAGACGTGCATATATAGTTGGGTGGTTTAATATGCATGCTAATAAGCAAATATACTTTCCCAATGTCTCTGTTTCCGATCACTGCATAAATAGTACGAGACATTTCCATTATACTAATTTAAAGTTTCGTTGTTTGTCGACTACAATAATAACACCATCATCACAGATGAGGGATATTGTGCAATTTACTTTAAGAGCAGCATAAATATCTGCATCTCTGCATTTCAGACTTTACAATGAACTTAAGCTCAAGTATCATTTACCATCACCATTCTTTATAAAAACTGACATCCTCTTCTCTCTTGCAACCATTTTCAAGATTTTCTCTTCGTTTACACTGAGCCTACGTTATCTGCACAAAGACGTTTACATTGTAGGCGGGATCCCGGTTAGATTAGATCTTTGTGTTTTGTCTTCTCCCAGATTGCCTTGCGTCAATCAATTCTGTGCTCTGAGTGTAAAATCACTCGACTTGTGCTTTTGTTTTGTTTGGCTTTGTTTCACTCGTTTCCTCCTCAATGTTTTTTTCCATAGCCCAAATGGATAACATGCATGCACACTCATTCGGTTTTATTGTTTTGTCATTGTTCGTATGTAAATTAAAAACTTAAACTCCATTCTACCTCTAGGTATCATAAGTAATCATAAACTTACACCATTAAATTCGAATAGGAGGCCGTAAAAACTGAAATATCGTAGTAAACTTGAAATATTTTCTGGCTGAATTACTTGTGTTATGTTGATGTTTATTCGAAACTCTTTTCATAATATTGCATGTTTATGATTTTTTAAAATAATTTTCATTTGCATTGCGAAACATTATCGTACAATTGCTAAAGATTGGATAAGATGAGCGATTGTTTGAGACGCAGACGAGGCTTTCTTTCACATTTATATAACCATCTGGTTCTCTCTGGTTGTTGCATTTGTGCTGAGTGCGATTGCACTTCACTAAAACTCCTTGTCTGCATCTAGCAGAAAAAAAACGTGCTAGGTAATTTTCTGGAGCAGATGTGCATCACCTGTGAAATTACTAGCGATTTAGTGGTTTTGTTCGTAGATTATCATAATAAGAGCAAAAAAGAGATACAGCGATGATGTTAGCTGATACAAGAGCTGATAAGAGATGTGATATACAGTGTAGATTTTTGACAACTTGAAATTATGGTATAATCGCAGATGGTCATCACCCGGTAATGATGATGATGGTGGTGTTGCATAATTTGTATTGTGGACTCGTATAAGAAAAAAAGTACCTCATATATATAAAGTCTCAAAATCTCCATAATGTGAGGGGTTTGTAAATAAAAGTTGACTCAGCTATTTTGATGAGAGTTCTGTGAAAATGTGATTTGGCAAGATTTCATTTTTGTTTTTACACATTTTCAACCAGAGTATTTAGGTAGCAGCAGCAGCAATTCGAATGCAAATCAGATTATGGTATATTAGGTATAACAACTAATGATAAGCAACAAAACGACTTCAGGAACACTAAAGAAGGAGAGCAGGAACCATTTGCATAATTCACAATTGCAAATAAAAGATGTTTGTCATTTTGGCAGAACTAATCAAATGCATGGTGCATTATTTTCATGCGTAATAGGAATATTAATGTACTCACTGAGTCCATACATGTATAAATCGTTGACCATTGTGTCCACATTCTTTTTTTTTTTTGTAGAATGTCATTTCATACTCCATAAACAGTAATGACTACCATGATTGAACAAGAAAAAGCACGCAGCAACTTTATTCGCAGGTACCTTAAAAAGCAAGAACATTGTATTTCATGTAGATTTACGATATGATTCTTTCTTTCTTTTTCGCGGAGGATGTGAACGTGAATTCATTCGTGCAAAACACAAAAAAGCTCCCAGTAGCCCAAGCAGTTTTTAAATCATCTTGCTAATCTGACAAGAAATCACTGGCTCAGCTTCCTCTTTCTCCGCCATCATGGTCATCAGCAGCATAATATATTATAGACATTTCAATATTCCTCGTTCACGACTTTTTGCATGCATGACAGAACACGGTGCCATATTACAGGCGGTGGTTGATGGTTGCTGGCATTTACCTTCCTTCACTCTGTAAGATCATGTTTTGAAGCAGGTACTGCTGTTATCGAAAGAACTTTTTTTTTGCTATGAAAGGGCAATTTCCCTACTTTGATATTACATCAAGATTGCATTGAATTTTTATGAGAATCGTACATGAATCATATTGAACTATTATTATATTCAGTAATAAAAGCCGGCTTGCATATCCCTCTTCAATAAACAACTGAGTATTTTTCTATTTGTTGATCCGGTTTTTAAAGCGACCATTTTCAGTTCGTTGCTGCCTGCTTGTTGACCATTTTTTATACAGATTACATAAGACGTAATAACGCCGTGAGAGGGTATATATTATTTTTTCGAATGACGACAGAGAAAGGAGTTTGAGCTTACACTCTATTACTTAAGGCCTAGGCCAGATAATGATGTGAAATATGTGGATTACGGTATAAAGTTTAAATGGGAAAAAATGAAATGTTGATGGAGGAGATAGGTACAACAACCGACCATATACCACCACCACCATCACATTACTACCACACACCGCCATTTGCGTTTCTTCTCCCATATCAAATGCGTAATAATAACAAATAGCAAGTACAAAAACAAGAAAGTTATATTACTTGTCTCGAGAAAAAAAAATACTTTCAGCTGGCAACAACGGCACGACAGGATTGTTTTAAAAAGTATTATTTCAATCATACCAACAACGACAGTGGTAAGCCCGAAAGAGATTTTGACTAGAGTCGTTGCGTTATTTTTCTCTTTCCTTCTTTCAAGCCCATCAGGCCTGGGTTGGAAAAAAGTAACTGTTTACTAATAAAAGTCAAACGAAAGGGGTTGAACTACAATTTTATTTTTTGATAACAATAATAATGATAATATAACTGCATATATGTGTAGAAAGCAAAGTTAAGCAAACAAGAATGTGGGAGAAAAGCTGACAAAGTTAAACAAATAGCGGTTTTCTAAAGGGCATTTTTATCTGAGTTGTTGACTGACCATTTCATAGTACATACACAACAAGCAAAACAAGTACAGTCACATGTAGTCAACACAGAGAATTAAGTAAATGTATGAGACAAAGGGGAAATATATTAGCTTTTGGTTTAAAAAAATGAAGCTCTTGGCACATTAGTAGTATAAAATAGTGTAATAGTGAGCAAGGTGGCGGTGTGAGGTGAGTGATGAGCTTTAGCCACGAACAGAGTCGGAGTAATATGTCGTGAGCAAATTACTCATTAAATGACCACAGGAGGTGGTTCATGAATTTACCTTTTTTTCACGAAGAAAGCACACAAAAGATAATATATTTTACTGGTTTGCCTAAATAGAAAGGAAAAACCAGTGAGACTTCTTCCTGGTTCTATAATAAAATGGACTACTCCACACCGTTGAAAATCCAATTTGCACGTTTAAACTTTGCTTCTTTAAAATGATAAAAGAACCTGAAAAGAAATGAGAAGACTTGTAACGATTACAATAGACTGAATTGCTTCTACTACTGTGGACACTACAACTGACTTTTTGTGATTTTATTTGTTTTTATTTTTATTTCATTAAATTCAGGAAGCAGTTAGCTGCCTTATACGTTTTGTGTGGTGTTTAGTTCAGTATTTCTGTCAACTTGTTTGATAGCTGTGCATTACGGTAATCACTATTATTACTGCAGTAGCAAATGACTCTAATAACAATAAAAGTCATACTCACTCATACTACTATATACATACTCGTATCAAACATACAGTCCATAAAATGCCAATGAATATAAGTGTAAGATTTTTTCGTGCATGTGTGCATTATGCACAAAATAACAAGCTAAAATGCAAGCGAAATAGTTATATGCAGTTACATGGCTGAAACAGAGATGAGATATGACTAAAGACTTACATAAAATAGTGATCATGATAAATATTATTGGAGAACACGAACGCGCCAGTAGTCCCACAAGAAACTATCAAAAAAAGCAGCGTCACATTAAGTGGATTCAGTGTCGTCGTCTCGGTAGTCATGATTAGATTGGATGAGTAATAAAAAATGCTACGTAAACGCAGTCAAGTTGAGAGCTACTACTGACTCACTGTCAAGGTTTATTGATTCAATAAATTATGGTGCACGCTTTAAACGGTATGTATAATATGCATGTAAACTGCATCCATTTTCCTTGCATCGATTTCTTTAAGCAAACCTCTCGTTGGTATATTTACAGTGTAAATAAATAAAGATGAGCATTGCATATTATATACGTTATGCATGATGTATTCAAAATTTATGAAATAAATGTTGTTGGTGCGTGAACTGGAAAAATGGGATTTGTAGTAAAAGGTGAAGAGACAGAATGCATCATGTACTATAAGAAGGATGGACTTTTTTTCTGTTGACGGTTTGTGTTATTTTAATTTTCTAACAAGATCTGAAACAGTTTTTTGAATTGGCTGACAAAACCTAAAGTCCGTGAAGTTGGGGTGACGTTTCAAACTTCGAATTTTGCAATGCTGTCATTGAATGTCAAATGAACTTTTGGATATCTAACGGTTTCTCTCTGACAATTCAAACCAAACTGCAATAGTTGAACCGCATGCTTCAACCGAGACCGAGTGCATTAACGTTACTGTACTGTAGGTAGTATTTTAAATGATGAAGAGGAAAAGTATTTTTAGTTCAGATTACTCCAAATAGGGAAGTTTTTACTTTACGTCTTATCTTTTCTTGTTTGAAATTCCAGTAAACTCCTCTCAGCTCTAATAATATGACGATTGAATCCTTTTACATTTGACTGCACACGTAGTTATCACGTGTGAATTCAATACTTAATGTGTTTTCTTCAACTTTTCAAACTATTTCAACACAAAAAATGTCCCAACTTTCCACCTAATGACTATTTCCCTTACCTTTTCCCTTCCCTCCGAGTTAATTTCAAATTCCAAGACATTAGCCTTCCCTCTGTCTTTTTGTAATGGCAGTTGCCAGTCAAACAAAATTTCGTCGCTTCGCACTGCAATGTCATGTTCATTTTAATGCCTGTCTGTACCATAACCATCATGACAAAACCGTTGAAAAGTTCCAGTAGAGCTGTAACAAAACTCATGATGAGAATTTCAAACTAAAAAGACAAGAAGCGTTGCACACCACAGGCATTTTAACACGCTCTTTTTGTTTTTCTTTTCCTTTTATGGTTACATTCTGTAATCTATATACTTACTACACGACCACATTCCTCATATTCTGTGAACTATGCTGCTATACCATTTAATTCTGCCACAACTACTAAGAGATAAATATTGGTATGTTGGATCAATGCTGTGTAGTGTTCATGTCCAAATATAAATTACAGACTCTGGAGTACAGAGCTGATGCTGCGTTTCTTCATCATCACTATCTGTTTGAGAACACATAATATACTTGACCTCCAGAGATTCTTTTCTGTTGTGGTTCTTTTTTTTTTCTTTGAGAGGTGCATATGAAAGAAAATCAAATCAGAATGACTTAATACATTATTCATGGACAAGAGAAGAGTATCCAGAACCATTATTGTATGCACTCTACTTGTAACATTTTTTCTGTATTTTTCAAGTCAAAGTAAAAAAAGTGCAGACTTAAGCATCTCTCATACGAATACCTTGCATTATCATTCTTCATCTTTTTCACTTTGATAGATGATGCGTGCAACGCAACGTGCGCATTTCTCTCCAGTTTCACTTTACGTCTTGTGTTGTCTGCACTAGTAAAGCTTTTACTACATACTTATTGATGTACTTTTTCTGATGAAAATATCATGGGATATTGTGAACGTAATATAACGCCTTTTACAATGCATTGCTGGAATGACCTTTGACAGAAATTTTTTTTGTTTTCATAAACTCACACAATCAAACGTCATACGCATGATGATTGTAAATACACACACAAGTGAACGTAAGGGCTTTTTTACATCGTCCCTGTCGTCAAAAGAAAATCACATCTCATTTATAAGAACGTGTATTCTGGAAAAACTCTGAACATTTCTATAAAAAATAAACTTGTGCGTTTTATTATTGACGCATTTTTATGTGTTTGTCCGTAGGTGTTCCTCCTGACACCCTTGATCCATAAAAACATCCATAACTTGATCCATTTAAAATGTAATGCAATGCTTATTACTTGCATATAAAGATGTCTACTGCTACTATATTATACGAAAGAAAAAAGTTAACTATCGCTTCTGGAGTAAAACTTGGGAAAAGTTAGACAAGAGATGTGTGTGTGTGCGCGTCTTGTTTTGTTATGACTTATGAGGCGAAAAGCATAAACTTTTTCCTTTAGAAAATGTTGTATATATACATATATAGAACCACGCATCAACGAAGTAAATATTATAGCTTTTTTATTTATGAAATATTGAGAGTTTTGAGAGAGGGTTGGTTGGGGAGAATCTTAACTGTTCTTGTGAAGGATTGCGCTTTATAAATTCATTCATAATGTAGATTATTACGATGCACGTTCACGTACACTTTGTGTGCTTTGAATCTAAGGAAATATGTACTGGAAGGATTGCATTCAAGTTTTCAAACTTAAAAAGTGAATAATATATTTATGTTCCGTTTTTTACACTAGAAAAGAGAAGTTGTCGGTTTTTGTGTGCTTTTCATAAAGAAAGTCTTGCAAGGTAATATAAGCAAAGGAGGCAGGGTTAAAACAAAAAGGCGACGATGAGAAATACAAATTATACAATATACTTAAAGGTATAATGTGCGAGTTATTTTCGACAAGATGATGAGCAACGCTTACTTACTAAAACTAGTTTTTTTAACCATTCCATGAATTATGTACTTGTGGTAGTTGAGACTAAAGTGATAGGAAGACACTTTTTCCTTCAGAGGTAATTTTTAAATAAGGAAACTAGTTTCGTTGTTTTATGGAACTCCCCTTTTCTTCTTCTTCTTCTTATTTAGACAAATTTCTTAACTTTGAAATTGAATTACATTCTGGAGCTGTCGTAAATCAACCTCGAGCGAGTGAACGCAGCGAAATAAGTGTATATAAGCATATAAGCATTCATCCTGTTCCAATTGTCGTGAACACACGCGTGTTTTTCTTTCGAGATCAGTAAAGAACTCAAGAACGACTCCTTTACTTTATTTCATCTAACTAAAGCTTTTTCCTCTCGCTCGTGCCTCTTACTCTTACTGTCTCGCATTTCTGTGTTGATTAGAAAGTTAAGGGAAGTATATGAAGCAGTTAAAAAGTTTGGAATGAAAAGGATGGTGTAACTTATCACGCGTGCATGATGATGATTACTGAATGGTGTCTTAAAAACATTTCAGGCTACACCTGTCTGTATATTTATGCGTGTTGATAGTTAGCACGTCTTTTGTTGGCACTTGCATCAAAATTATGGAAACAAACAAGCTCATTTTTATGCCTTTGGGATAACAAAGAAGATTACAAACTCCAGGATTTTTCCAGGAATAATGGTTCACTAACGATAGGAAGTAGTATCACTCACACATTCATTTCAGCTAATCTGAGAGTCAAAAAGCTATTTCAATTGCATTCTGCTTTGAATTAAAAATGTAATCACGTAAACAAGATTAGACTTTATAAAAAGTGAAAACTAACTATTAAGACTGTTTTTTAAAAACAGTTTTCTTCATTCGCTTACCTTTTATAAAAATTATCATTAGACAATTTTGTTATCCTTATCATGCTCATGTCATCATGATTATTTTTTTTCAACCTAGAAACATGTCTATTAATGCCAAAAAACTATAAACCATTGAAACACAACTGCTATCAAGACATTTGACATAACTTATCGTGTCATTTGTCATTTGAATTATAAACAGATGAAGTTAATGTGCTTTTAAATTTCGTGGTTTCAGCAGTTGCACCGTGTAATTTTAAGTTTTTTATTCAGTCATAAATGGTGTGGAACCATAAACTGCGCTTCATAACACAAACATTCCAATGGAATGATTCCATGAAGATGCCTTTTATTTTATGTTTGGGATTTCTGGTGCCAGTATGGTTTAGCTAGTCAGCTAGCGCGTTAAGAATTAATTAAAGATGAGTTTTCATACTTTAAATGTTCATATTTGAGGGATTCGTTATATTGACAAAATTGCTATATGCACAAAAATGTGTATTATGTATATGGATTAACTACGCTACGTGTATGTAGGTAGGTATATTTGAAATAAGGAGACCATGGTTGGCTGGTTAGATGATTTTTAGATGTTATGTTAATAAAATCTCTTCAGCTACAAAGATAAATAGACCTAGATATGTTCAGAAGGTTTTATGAAATAAACCATTATGAACTTTTTACGAGTGAACCTGAGCTTGAAAAGAGATGAGCTGTTTTGATTACACAATATTTATATACAGTAGTGAAGCATATGGACTTGCTCGAGAAAAGTTGGATTTTTTTGTTTTGTGTGTTGCTGGATTTGACTTTACTGATTATAATCATTCTCTGGAAACGAAAAGAGGGGTAGAGCTCTTTTCTTATGACATTTTAATGGGGCATGACGTATGAAATAGAGATAGGAGCATGAGATGTGCGTAATATTCCACTTCAAGCCGACTTCATTTTGTGGGAAGTTTATTAAATGGATTGGAGATAGAATTATTCTGAGGGTTGAATCACTGAAGTACATACTTGAGCATAGCAGTAATTTATTTGTACCGATCAATAATAATATTATTATTATTTTATTATTATTGGGGGAAGATGAAAGTTACGCATGAGATTGAAGACAGCTAGGGATGCATATCATGATAAGTTTTGAGATGAAGAGTTCATGAGCATTTTTTCTTGTAGCGTTGATGATTAATGAGAATCAATTTTCTTTTGCAATTACAGGATATGGGGACAATGAAACCAGCAGACCCATTCCGGTTCTCACAGGCTACTTTGGGTAATTTTTTTTTCTTACTCATTTTGTCTGCTCGCAATGATGTTTTAGCTCGCTTAGTTATTTTTTTCCAATTTCCTTCTAGCATTGTAACTAATGAATCTTTATTCCCCACAGAGGATACTCAAGAAGATGAGCTGAACGCTATCCTTGGGGAGTTATCTGCACTTCAGATGAGTCTTGACAGGGAGATCAGTCATCAACCAGGTCTTTTACAAGTGCCTGGAGTAGAAAATAGTAAGCCTACCAGTGCACCACAATCTCAGAGCGAAAATGGTAAGCATTTTGTTTGTTTTCATTGTTGGAATTGCTATGATTTTTTATGTCCTCACGATTTCATATCTCAGTTAATGAAATGTAAATAGAAGATATTCAGAGTTTTGAGATGGGACAAAAGTGGTGATTGACATGAAATGAAAATATTTTTACCTTCAATCACTTTCCAGGTGTCAGAACAGAAAGCCCTGACAATGACTCTGGCTTCTCAGACAATGCATCCCTGTTGTCCAGCGGTAGCTCATTGTCAGCAAGTGGCTCGAGCAGTGGAAGCAGCACCACTAGTTGCGGCGTCAAGAGTGCGGCCAGCATACCTCATTCCAATGTTCTGCATGCTTCTGAGGTATGTAGTAAATTGAAATGTCACATTTAAACCTTTTTCTTGTCCTTGTCATTTTTAAACACGCATATATTGACGGCAGTACATAAATAAAATATTTTTTTACATTTGAGATTTGATAGATTAATTTCAGAATAACTACTTGGGTAATTATTAGATGCTCGTAAATTTTATTATACTACCTTCTATATCTCTGCTGCTTTTTTTAATGCTTTATTGGTACTAGAGATTTTTAATGCTCATTTTATTGGAATGGCGAAGGGTGATGGGAGTTGATCTTTTAGTGCATTATTGGGATAGCAAATCATGCACTGAAAATAAAAACGTTACAAAGCTAATAAAAAGAATTATAGCTGAAATAATATTTTTTACCTTGCTTTGCCTACTAACTGATTATAAGTAATTACTAATCACTGTTTTTCATATTCTTATACATTCATTCATTATTTTTATTTCTTTTCGGGGCACTTTATTTGACAATATGACATTGGGCTCATGGATTTTGTATATTCATAACATTGGATTTGGTTTCTCATTCATCGATTTCGCTTGGTTATTATTTTCACCGATCTCTAACAACCTAACTGCATTTTGTATGGATCAATCATTCTTTGCTTTTGATGGAATATGGATAATTTGCATGTAATCATGCAGTTGGCAGCATTTGTCAGTGCTAAGCTGCAAAAACTTGATACTGGAGTACCTGTAAGTTTAACCCAATGATAAACTAAATCATATATTATAGAACTAACACTGTACTTTTTTTAATTCTGTTTGTGCTTGGTGCATGAAAACAGATAGCTTGTAAAACTGACTGGCTGCTAATAGAGTGAATTGGCTATTTGTTTCGCAAAGCCAAAGTACATTTTAATTGTTTGTTGTATAGTTTGTAAAAATCACGCCTTGTGCCTTCAGCGTAGGACATTAAGTTGTAAATATCTTGAATTCTATTGTGTAAATTCTATATAAGACACAATGCAAGTAGGTATTAAATTTCACTACCGCCTTTTCCTTTAAAAATCGCTTCAAAGTGTGAAATGATTCATTGTTTTGCTGATGGTAAATCACTTTTTTGTGTGCTTAATTAGACATTTAATGAATTTTTGCAACATTGTTTGGTAGTGCTGACATGTTGTTTTTCTGCTAATTAATTATAGGATGAAAAGGCGGAGAAGATCCGAGTAGCTTTGGAGAAAATGCGCGCTGCAAGCGTGACCAGACTATATGTAAAGGCGTTTTCTCAGGATGGTAGCAGCAAAGCGTTAATGGTGGAGGAGTCGATGACTTGTGGACGTGTTTTGGCTCTCTTAGCTGACAAGAATCATGTTCAGTTGTCCCAAAAATGGACATTGGTGGAACATCTTCCACATCTACATATGGGTAAGTAGAAAACTGTCATGTGCGACAGTCTTTTGCAGCATAAAAGATTCTGATAAGTGTACTTTGTATTGTTGTTTCACTGTTTTACGATGAAATCGTAACAGTGAAAAGAGATAAATCAGGCAAATTCCTTTTGTTCTATTCTGTTGTTGAGAATAAAAAGGAGGTATAGTATACAGGCGTGCCTTTTGTTGTACATTTTTGCCTTACTGACTGCAATCTGGTTTGTTTCTGGCACGTTTTCAGAGCGAATCTGTACTTTTTGGAAACAAGAGTCTCGCATTCCGGTGGTTGCATGGATGATCATACTAAGAATGGACTCATTGAGGAATTCTTTGCACATGGTGTTGGCGTTCCGGAAGTGGAGAGTTTCCTGTACCTCAAGGCAGAAGGAAAGAAGGCTTGGAAAAAGTTTCCTTTCGTTCTTCGAGCTTCCGGGATTTACTACTGTCCCAAGGGAAGAACACATGCCAATGCATCAAAGGATCTTATTTGTTTAGCCACCATTGATCATAACATACAGGTTGGTTGGTTGCCCAATGAAGTTTTTTTTACTTTATTCTCTGCTTGTAGTTGAAAATGCTTACTGAATTCAGTGTAGAAAAAGTTTGAGTTAGTTAAGGCTGCTGGCTGGTTGGACGAACTAGGAATTTTTTATTACTTGTTGCTCAATATTTACTTGCTAGGCTTACCAAGGCATTGGATGGAAGAAAAAGTTTAAATCCCCGACAGAGTTTGGATTTGCTCTAAAGCCTGCGAGACTCCAAGTAAAATCTCATCGGCACATGAAGTATCTATGTGCTGAGGACGCAGACACATTACGATTATGGATGGTGGGCATTAGAATAGCAAAGGTACAAGACATGTCACTGTTCATTCACTTTCTATCTGTAATCTGTATTGGTCTGATGATTTTCGAAACAAGTTGTATTGTGTAAAGTTTTTTGGTATATTTATTATGCATTGGTTTTTTTTCTTTCAGTACGGTAAGCAACTCTGGGATAACTATAGAAGTCTCATGGAAGATTTAGCACATGAAGACTTGGACAGATTTGGGCGAAGCGTTTCTCTTGCTTCTATGCCCCAGCAGATGAACAATCCGATAATAATCTCTACAGCGAATAAAAATTCAATCAATAAATCACCGATGCGCCGCTATTCTCAGGAAAGCTACCAATCTGCAAGCATTCAGTCATACGCCATACCAAACTCCGCTGTCGATGCTAATGTAAGTTTTGAGTTTGCAGTTTGCTCTAATAAAAGTAAAAGCATGGCTTATAGAGCAGGAGCCACATAAATCATGTAAGCGCTTTTGCCACAAATAATGAAACAATAAGTTGAATTAAACATTTTTTCCCTTTTTAGATGCCTGCTCCACCTCCACTACCAAAAGAGGAAGGTTTTGAAAGTGATTGTCCTATGGGTGGAACCATAAAGAGAAAACCATCAACCGGACTCACACCAAAAATTCCATTGACAGTTAACACGAGATCAATTGTCGGGGAGTTTATCAACATTAGCACAGCTCCTGGAGAAGGGAGTACAGTGACGTTGCAGAGAAAGCGAAGTCTTAGTGGAAACAGTTCTGGATCTTCAAGTTCGTCTATGGTGTCTCAGATTCATATAAGTTCAAAGGAGTCTAGCACTACATCATTTCAACGAAATCCTCCACCAGTTCCTCCGGCAAAACCTTCATCTGGTACTTTGACAAGATCTCAACCCAATCCTCCTCCTGAACCAGTGGTAGAAGAGACATTAGACTCGTTGGATCTGGAAAATTTGCCACCTCCACCTCCAGAACTTTTACATTCAGAATCAGAGTCGTCTAATTCCCCAAGTCCAGATCCAACACCATTTCCACCACCTCCCCCACCACCAGTCAATCTTGTCTCCGTGAATTCAACGGCGCCATCACACATGTCAAATAATACAATCATTACAAATAGTTGTTTAAAAACCACCACTTCTACTAATAACAATGGTACAGCAAAAAGGGGTGTGTCTTTTGCATCTGAACTGTCAGAAAGACTGAAAAGTAGAGCGGACAATAGCGCAGTAAACAAAGTTTCCTCTGATCCAACCAACGGAAGTGAGAATATATATAGCGTTGGTGTTGTTAATAAAGTCAGTGGCCAAAAACGAGTAGGATTTAACATATGCGATACCTCATCACATCCACCATCTAGTCCGAAAAAGCTGGAGGAGCCGCCAGAGCATTTCCTCAAGGATCTACAAAGAGTTATGCAAAAGAAGTGGCAAGTGGCCCAGAAATGTAATGCAGACAAAAACACCACACCGCATGAAATACTTGGCTTCAGAATAGAACCGGTTGGAGACTCTGCAGATTTACCTCCGCCGATGCCTGTAATGGAGGAATTGAATATCAAGCAGTTGCCTCCACCACATGCCAGCGTTGGAGGAATGCTTATGAATAACGGTTTCCCCCCTGCGCCACCATGTCAATCAGCAGTTCCTAGTCCTGCGATAATAAATTCAAACCTAAACAATGTAGAGGCCTGGGTGAGCCAACATTATGGTACGATTATGGGAAACACAATGGGGAAAATGCCACCCTCAGCAACACACATGGCGAATAGACCTAGTCCTCCTCCAGTTGGTCAAAAGCCTGCTCCTCCACAAAGAGCTGTTTCCTACAGTAGCAATGTGTCAACAACAGGCGCTCCACCCAATAATGCTATATATCAGCAGACTAATAACACTATTCCATTATCTCATAATAATTCCAGTTCCAATAATGTAGTCATTTACGAAAACTTTGAAGGCAGGAAATCATTAAATTCAGCCCAATATTCGGCCGTAGAATTGAGACAAAAGAGACCTCCGCCGCCTGTTCCGAAAAGGGCTGAGTCTACTCATTTGTCTGCACATATTGTTTTCAACTAAAATTATGAGCAGAAACAAAAAGGAAACGATATATAATGTAACGACCTGAATAGTTAGTGTGTTGATGTTATTTAAATAATGTGAAATTATCACAATGATGATGATGATAATGATGTTGCCATCAAGCATGTCTACTTATTATATATTGTTGTTTGGGTATTTTGTCTTCTGGTGGTGCTTAATCTATTCCCTTGCATTCGTGTGTCCCGTCATTCCTAACAGATAAGTTATAACTGTTACACCATGTAATGTATGTCTATTGCATAAATTATGTTATCGATAAATATACACTTTTCGAGAGAAAGTATGTATGAGTGACGGTGCATTACTTAAGTTAGATAATGGTTAATAAAAAAATAAAACATACAATACACATAATATGTAGTGTACTACTATCTAATTACTAGTAGATATTTAAGTAGAAAATGACAGTTTTTAATTTCGAAAAAAATCCAATATCAGTGAGACAGGAGAAAGAACTAAGAAGCATAAAATTGCTGGCAGGTAGAAAACTTGTTTGATTGATTTGATTATAATTACAATTTGTTAAACAGTTTAAAATAGTTCATGGATGAATTTTACCTCAGAAATAAAATTAAGAAAAGTGTAATACTGTAAATGTAATGAGAATAATAGGAGAAATAACATTGTAAAAATGAAATTGTAATTGTGAAATGGTAATGGAAAATGTAACAAGTGTAATCGATGTTGTTAATCGTAGCCATTATATTTAATGTCGACATGCGAAAACTATTTATGAATTCATTGCTGTTGTTCTGAATTTCGTTCTGATTCCTAATTTAAACACAATATAGAATTTAACATGTAGTAGTACTTTGTCAAGTTGATTAATCAAAACTTTTAAAGTTTCGTCATTACTGACGCAAAATTTTAGGAATCAGTAATTATGGTGCAGTTCTTTCATCGCATCATCAGTTCATTAAAGTTAAAATATCTATGAAAAAATAAATGAAAAATAGATGAAACAGATCTATAAGATTGCAATTTACAATTTTAAAGTAAGCGTAGTGCCATTTAATGTGTATTCGAGTTTTTTGTTAGAAGCAAGACAGTTTTTAGAAATGAAAAATATACTGAACAAAAATGCCACAAAATACAATAAACTAAATGTGCTTTAAAATGAAAAGATAATATGGTACATTTAAACGTTATAATTGACTGAAAAAACGAGCAAAACTTTATTTTCAATCTGGAAATTCTAGAAAGTATTGTGGTAGGGTATCCTTTATTGCAAATTAAATCCAGTATAAATATATACAGTGTAATAAAATCTGTACATTAAGACCATAACAGAAATGCTGTTAAAACGTGTGTAATTGATGATAATAATAGTAGTTTAATGTAACAACCTTTTGTACATGATAATTTTTTATGTAATTTATTTTGGCATGCCCACATGCATGGTGGTTGCCTTTTCCGTGAAGACTTAAGAAACCACACTGGATCAATTAAATTATGACAGAATATTTGCGTGTCTTGAATTAGGTAATGACGGTATAAAAAATACACCGGAAGCGGTTTAATCCGAAAAAAATACCGCTTGCGTAAGTTTATTATTATGATATACGTTTCTTAGTTTTGTTTGATTGTCGCGAGACACCTTTTTGTGTTTTATATACACACATTATTATGAGCCTAAATAAAGTACAGCAATGGTGGGCCAACACTAAAGATTAATAGGTGTACCCGTTAGGATGCATAAAAAGGAAAACAATTGCCTAGAATGATCAATAATACTGCGTAGTAAATACTACACATATTATGCCTATAAAATTAAAGCCTGTTATGCACAACGTATTTTATGTTTTGTTAATCGCATTAGATGATTATTATAATAATTAGTTATTGTTCGTCTTGTACTATTGTTAAATATTGTACTTGCTATATAATATATTTCTTGTACTACACTACCTACATATTATATTATGATCTACACAAGTAAATAATGTTAACTAACTGATGTAGTAGTTGTTGTACACTGTCGATTTCGTCATCAATCTGAATGAAAGATAAAATAAAATGATGAGAGTAATTGTTGCAAAAATTTTTGGAGAATAACATTATTGTAATCTGCTTTAATATCTACTATACACTGTTTAAGACGGTGACCAAACAAATATCAAGTATATACACAACTCACTATACTAATTTTGCTCCAATAATCATGAATATATTGTAACGGAAGACTCACTCAGTTGAGTAGCGAGATCAAAATCTATTGTAAATGGTAGGCATGCAGTAAACAAATTTAAATTGATGCATAAAAAATATAACACAGCAGTTCCGCTGTCCCATTCCCTTATCTATGCATTACTCAACGACCTTGACTAGATACTCAATGAGATAGTAGTACCATAGCTTCTGTCTACTTGAATGACTCTTGCCTTGTCTTGTCACTGCCACTTTGTCACCAAATCATTCCAGTCTGATAATTGCATGAAAAGTGAAGATGATATAATTCCTATCTACCTGCAAATCCCAATGCCAGTTTTTAATTGAAAAGTAAAGCACCAAATGAATATGGGTATAGACAGGCAAGTTTTATCTTTATGTAATGAAAATTGTGATGATTCTCTGCCTTTGGCAACTGGAAAGTCAACTCAATGCTCATAGGTGGTTTGTCTTTTTAACTCTTCTCAATTTAATTTCAGTTGCATATTCAGCATTACAACTCATTTATACTCACTCATGCTCATGTAAAATAAAATTCTATACGCTTCACTTTTATGTGTTCTTATCGCATAATGTGTTGTCGAATTGTCCAACCGACGAATATTTGAAAGTCTCGTTGCGACTGCTTCAAGTAGTATTTTGGAACTACTCTTCATTCTTTGCTGATTTACGACAAAAACTTGACTTTTTCCCATCTTTGTGATTTTTTAAACCTTCAAAAAGCATAATATTAATAATTCGCTAAAAATGGAGAAAAATAAAAGGTGCATGAAACTGGCACTTTCTTGTTGCATTGTACTCATGTTTGTTTCGACAAAGGCATCATATATTGACCCCAAAATCAAGCAAGACATTGACGATTTCGTTATCAACAAATATTTACCATCAAACAACAATCCGGCTCTCGGATTAACAATTACAAGCAGCAATGGAAACCTACTGTACTCAGCAGGCTATGGGATAATGGATGTGGCTAATGACATACCAACGACAAATGAGACTTTCTTTTTAATTGGATCCATTTCAAAAGTGAGACACATTGTAAAAAAATGAGATTTTAAAAATCATTCATTGGTTACGGAAGTACATTGACAGGTACTCTCATCGCACTGCCTTTATTTATTATTCTCAATAACAGAGCTTTGCCGCTGTCATTGTCTGTAAAACTTTGCATGAAAAATTTCCGGAACTAGGAAATAATGCTCTTGATACTCCAGTCAGTAAACTGATTCCAGAGTTCAACTTTACCTTAAATGATCGGTAATGGTCCAAGTGCACAATGTACAACATTATTATTATCTTGCGTCGCGTAGCTGAAGTGCAACTGTCATTATCGCAATTTAATTGCTCTCTAGATACCGTTCCGAAGCTACAACTTTCAGAGACATGCTGTCGCATCGAGTATGTGCAAAGACAGATGGAACAACCACGTTGATGTCTCCATTCAAAAGTTCTAGTGAAGTTGCATAGTAAGATTTCAATATTGCCTGCAGTTCCTTGTACAATTTAATATGACTGCTTTTTGAAAAATCCCTAAATGGATTTACATAACAATTAATTTACAGTCGACAGAGGTATGCAGCGGAGCAGTGCAATTTTCGCACAGGAATGGTATACAACAACGGAATGTATGCTTTAGTTTCAACTGCTATTGAAGCGGTAGCTTCGCGTTCATATCAAAGCCTCGTATGTATTTTTAATATTAATTTAAATCTTTTTAAAAAAGTGGCAAATATGATTTACCATTGTACCAAAAAAGTTTTTTTTATAGCTAGAGGAGTTACTAGATGCTCTTGAAATGAAAAACTCAACAATAGTAAGGGAAAGTGATGAAGATGAACCATCCAACAGAGCCGTTCCTTATTACTGGAGGGACGGAGGGAAGCATAAATTCAACCCAAAATTGAATAAGTCGGTGCATTCATTAATTTAATTTGATCCAAGAATACGGAGATGCTGGTTTTATAATGAAAATTCTTTAACATCAATATTACAGAAGAGTTTCGATAGCCACTGCAGCAGGTGGAATTGTGTCCAATGCATTAGATATGTCCAAGTACTTACAATTTCATATGAACAAAGGCAAGGTGGGGGATCGTCAAGTTGTTCCTGAGGTAGAATAATTAACATAAAGTAATGTAGAAAGTAAAGAAATTTTTTGATTTCACTGGACAACGTCGTCATATTTGCAGAGTGTCATGGAATGGCTCTATCAAACAGCCGTGTATTTACCTACAGATGAAAGTAATTTCAAACCATACACATCTGACCATAATCTAGGCTATGCGATGGGGTTAATGCAAGCAATTTCAGACGGTCAGTTACCTTTTGCTTCATATAGTATAACTTATACTGTATAGGTAAAATCATGCTAAACAAGGGTAGTTGATGTAAAAAAAATGCATACTTTTAAATTCTTAGGTTGGCAAAAAATTGGGCATACTGGTAGTGTACCACCTTTCCAAACTGAAATGTCGATTTATCCAGCGAAGGATATTGGAATTTTCACCTCGACGAATCAAATGCCATTTAACATTTCATTATATCATCCTCATCTGCACCGGGCAATATTTGACATTTTACGAGGTGTGGACCCCATGGTTGAAATTATTAATAAAAGTCAAAATAATCCAAGTGAAGAAAACAATAAGAGAAAGCATATAGAGGCGGCTATTAAAGCAGTTCCACTGGAAGATCTGGACAAGTACATTGGCTCGTACGGAAATGGTTTGCAAGGTAAAACGAGAAAGAGAAACGAAATAAATTGTAAAACTCTGCTAATGTTGAAATGTTCAAATTCGCTGTTATATGAAAAATAGGAGAAATAGATATTAGCATCCAAGGGAGAAATGAAACAAATACGACAGAGCTTTACATGAACTTTGGAAAATGGGGCCAAGCATTCCTTTTGGGTACCGAGACAGATGGTTCATTCCAGGTTCTTTGGGACTCTGATGTGATTCATGACGCGTATGCTTTTGATCTCAATGGAAATGAAACGTTTGTGATCTTCAGTGATAATATCACAGAGCTACAAATTATTGACAATTATGGGCCATCAGGAATGTTTAGAAAAGGCGAGAGTCTGGATAATTTACCTCGTATTCCTTGGAACCCAGAATCCTGTGGACCAGAAACTTTTGACGATTAAGCTTTAATTATAAATCAGTTTTAGTTTCCCTTAGATCAAATAGAATTTTGAAAAAGAAGCAGTCAATAAAGCATTTAAAACCACTTGGTATTCATGATTAATCTGAAATCTTGATGCTAAAAAATCATTAAGCCATCCATACATCTGCACATACAAAAAAGGTTTCAGTTTATGAGCGGAAGTATTGTGTTCCGGGCAATTGATGAGCAGTTATCACGCTTTTACACCAACATGGATTCACAATATATTAAAAATTCATTAGGACACGTGGACAAGCCTAAACAAACTGGACTGGATCCAGTTGCTCATATAATAGTTTATCACCCCTTTTCATTCCCAACGAAAAGTATTTTGTATTTTAGTAGATACATACAAGCAGTAGGCAGTATGTAATTCAGTTGCACACTGCACTGTATAAAATTATGTACGTATAGCTTTTTACACCATAACCTGTGTTCCAATTTTCATTGAGTTACAAAAAATGCAAACTATATAAGCATTTACAAGCGGCTTGTGTTACAAACTCATTTACCATTTAATCTTGAAAAAATAAATAACCAGAAACTACATACAATTTGAACTGTTTTGTTAGCAATTTTAAACTCCCTTTAATTAGAAATTTGACATCATATCATCACGAAAAGAGGGAAGGTCCACAAAAAATGAATAAACAGTGATCTTTTGTTCAATGGAAAACAAGGTCAGAGAACGCAAAACTTGGTATACTTTTTGATTGTATCATATCAGAATATATTAAAGTTAATAAATTTCCCCACAACCAAAATGCAAAAAAGTTGTCCAACCTAAAGAACATAATCATAGCAGTTACGTTTTCCCAACCTTG
>JAHZMZ010005365.1:0-13691 GCA_027743805.1 Lepidocyrtoides sp. E14
ACCAGTCGATCACTTGTCAGGTAAAAATGATTTTTTTATCCTACCGCAAATTGACAATAATTTACCCGACGAGTGATGCATTTTTACCCCCCGAGAAAATGTATGCCATAAATAAATACATGATATCGCATATGCCCACATATGTGACAGGAAGTGAAAATTGAATGGAATGGTTTGCAACCATGGCACTTTTTTTGCTTTATATTTATAGCTTTTCAATAAGACAGGAGGAAGGAACTGTATGATTTACTCGAATGTGTTTTTCGCATTTGTTGACTGCTTGGCCTTTGCCACCCCACATAGTGCAAATATTTGTGTTTGTCTAAGAAACAAGAAAACAGCTCCAATAGCATTTTTTGTCACTCAATTTCCCGTAATAAAAGTCATGGAGATGCTTCTATTTTTCAAATTGCTCGATAAAGATGCTACGATACAAGGGATTATGAGCAATGCATACAAACAAGTTGTTATACTAGTATTTAACTTTTCTGAAAAGTAAATAATACTTCAAAGCAACATTAAATAAACGTAGAGACTGAAAAAAATGTAAATGATATTGCTTAATGAAGCGTTGGATAAGGGTGATTCATACGTTTGCGCCATTGTATAAACATGTATCGGGCAAATTGCCATTGGGAAAAGTTATCAATGAGGAAGACTTTGGTAGTTAATTTGTTTCATTTTATTGCTATTTACCGCTACCGTTCTGGACAAGGAAAAAATGTAGCGTCCTGCAATACATGCTTTATTGTAACCTGCCTCAAGACGATAAAAAAAGTTAATTCAATGGAGAAAGTAGTGATGTATTTTGTTGGCATTAGGTAAAAAAGCGTGTGCAATGTATATATAAAGTGAATGGATGAATGAGTTTGTACTTATAGGCATTCCCATACATACTTGCACTATTTTCCCTTTTCTGAAGTACATTGGCCGGGTTGGATACTCGGGGATTGTTTATCGTGAAACGCGTGGTATTGCGTCTAGGAAAAAAAGGTATAGGTTGTGATTTTTTTTCTTCATTCGTAAGTAGTAAATAAAAGAGAAGGAGAATGTGTGTTTCATTCCATTATATACTTTTGGTCTATTAGCTAGAGAGGAGTACTGCAATTCAAATAAAAAGTTCGTATGTCTTTTGCTTGTTTGCTCGGGTGTGTGAAGTTAGGGGAAAATGACGACGTCCATAATTTTCTCTAGGGCAAATAAATGGCCCCACATTCAGTACTACAACAGCAATATCAGAAGTGGTAAAAGCCGTTATTGTTTTATTTTGGAGAGAATAATGGCCGAGATTCACGCTGTTGTCATACGTGCGGATAGTCAGCAATGGCATTTATGAAAATGGAAAAAAATACGTAAATAGGTGACTACATGTCACGTATGTAATACACTTACACTAAACTACTACAGCAAAATATTAAAGAACATTTAAACACGACTGCAATAGTGTATAATAAAACATATTGTGACAAAAAAACCTGCTTGATCACATCTGCACACTCGGCATCCTGGTTGCGAAGGGTGTCTCCTTTTTAGTCTTGGAAAAAATAGTGTTAACTGGTTCAACTGTAACAACACCAGTAGTCCACACGTTTTTCTTTCTCTTTGATAAACTCTTTGTGCTTCACCAACTTGACTTTCACTACAGTCGTCTAACTGGTAATAAGAAGCAAAAAAATGAATGGAAATGTAAAAATAGGGAATGGTAGCAAGTACTTGTCGCTTCGTTCAAACTCTCGGTATCATGTGTATATTGTAAATGGGAATGGGGAAGAGTATATGCTGTGTAACTGTGAAAACTGATGGAGACAAACTAAGAGAGAGAGAGAGAGAGGAAGGATATGACACGGATTTGGCAAACCTGGAAAGAGGAAGATGGTCCTTTTAAAATACGAGTAAGAGTGGAAGAGTAAAGAAGGGCAGTTCTGCAATGATAATAATGTATACAATTCCACTTCTACTGCTGCCATTTCCACCACTTTGTGTGTTTTCATGGCTTACTGAATACAAAGATATTGTGGCAGTGAGCCAGATCAAAACCTAGAAAACTGTATAATCTCCCACACACGGGCCAGGCACAAAAGAAAAAAATATGCAGCGTAAAGATGTATTGTATGAGCAGTGTTTAAGAAGGAAGAAGAAGTATCAGACAATGGAAAGTAGAGAATTTCATGAAGAAATGCTGAGTAAGTACTATTTACATTATTATTAGGTTAGGCAAGGTACCTGTGTGCCTGTGGATACATACAAATAGATAGATACATTTGTACATGTTTGTATCGTACTCGTATCGTGTCAGTTTTGTAAATGTGACCATTTCTTCTATATAGTGCTCCCTTTCTATTCTATTCTGTTCCTTTCTCCGGCTCGGCTCTTTTTATATTATGACAGTCAGTCAGTTTCCCAAGTCATTTTTACATTTTTCCAGTTTATCCGTGTCTCTCACGTTTCCCCTTTCTTTAACTCAGAATTGTTGTTGTTGTTATTACTTATAAACAGGTATTAACAGTGGTGCATATTATTAAGTATGATAAAAATACAAATGTATTACATTTTCCAAAAACTGACTGCTAGATTTAGTTCTGGGTCGAATAAACTTTCCAACGGGAAGCACCAGTTGAGCCTTCTCTCTTTTCCGAACTGTCGCTTTGTTTGGTTTTTTATTTCAGAAAAACATAAACACATGGCATTACTACTGTTAAAGCTACTCTTCTGGAATTTCTGAACTACCTATACTTGAGACTAGCCACTCAAGTAGCAATTGTTGAGAAAAAATACGAAACTCTAGGTATTATTTTTTTCTACACGGGATGGTTGTATCTTTAAAAAAGGAAACGTGGAGAGTATAAAAATTAGTAGTAGTATTGTGACTTCTCTTCCAACTTCTTTTCTCTCTCATGACTAAGCAGTAAATAGGCTAGTAAGTACTTAATCTCTTCCCATGTCCTGGCCTCTGTATCCCACTCCGCTCCTACCTCTTCTTTCCGGATTCACCTGACATAATTCCATATCTTGGGAAATAAATTATTACTTTTCTCCTCTCGCCTCTTCCCCTTCTAAAGCTAGCGAAAGAAAACATTGGAAATTATTATGTAGCCAAGACATGTTCCGTGATTTCTCTCAAATAGAGCGAAACCATTACTTTCATTTCCTTTCCCTTATTTTCTGACAGGGGTAGAGTAAAAACAGAAAGAATTATTTTTCAGCGCTTTTTCATCCGCTGACAAATTGAGCTGTCTAAAAGAATGGTTTTTTATCATAAAAAGGTAAATTGCAAACCATACAAACACGTAGGTACCTATCACGTCTGACATTCCGCATGTTTTTCCGCACTGACATTTGAAAGACGGCCAGTAGATAAAGCGAAAAATCTCTAGAAAGGTTTACAAAAAAAACGGATTGGCAGGGCAAAACCTAATGTCCGGCAGCATGTCGCTAATAATGACATTTAAAAGCTAACAATTAAATACAAGAAAGAAAAGTAAGCGTGGACGCGAGGAAAAAGGCGAAGCAGATTGAAAGTGGTGGTCACGGTGTGGCTTTTGTTATAAACATTCATATTTCATGGGATTCTGATTGCCGCTTTTGTTAAGTAATCGCAAAAAAAACATTTATTGTCGGACGAATCCAAGTCCCAGGTCTGTAATTTCCTTTTAAAGTAACATACAGTGGAGATGAAAACATGAAAAACAGTGGTAGATGAAAGTGTCGATAGGCGTTACTTCATGATGATCGGATGTAAAAGTTCAACCATTTGCTACATTTATGGTATATTTGAAGCTGTAATAATGGTGAATTTCTCTCCTTTTTGATTGGAGCGAGAACAGGTACAGGAAACTGAAAATGTTTCCAATTTCCATACTTGCACAAGCAATCTTACTGCCAATGAAATTCTGACTGACCATTGTTATACTACTAAAATATCAAAGGACCAGGTTATAATCATACCATGCTAAATATTACGTTTTCATTGCATATCATATATAAAGCCTTACCGAGTATAAGCACTTGTAACAATATCTTATGGCGGAAAGTCGTTGCGGATATTAAAGGAAGAGAAGAGTTGTGTAATTCCATTGTCGATACTATGTGCATGAAGAGAAAGAGGAAGCCAGATTTTCAGATTAACTTTATTGCCGCTCACTTGTTGTAATTACGTTGAATAGGACTTTCTTCGCTTTTATGACCTTCCAGTATTGGCAATAGCACGAGGACACGCATTGGATCAGTGTAAGTGAAAAAAACACAGGCTTCTGATCTTACATCAGCAGCAGCACATGTATGACCAAAAAAGTTGTCCCTGAAATCAACGCAGAAGCAAGCATAATAAACCCCTTCCTGTGGGTGGAGTTGAATGGGCTGTATTTCCATCGAAAAATCGTGAAAGTTGTAATTCCAATATTTTATTGTCATAGTGTAAAATTTTCTCTAAAAGCAGCATTCCCAACTTCTACAATCCACATAAATGGCTTCAACTTTGAACTTACTATGCCTATACAATACATGATGCTGATGATAAGCCTACTAGAGTTCTTATTTTTGTGCTCAATCTTGTGCTCATTTTCCTCAGTCACGCAGAAAGATATTCGAGAATAGAAAATGAACAGCAATAAAAAAAAGTAATGTCACTGGCTATATTGATGGATATCCGATTGCTTGCTTTTTTCTGCTGATACTTCATCAACCTTTTTGCCTATGAATTTGTTTCCTTTTCATTTCAAAATACCTCTGCACATGTATGTCTTTTTTTGCCCGTCTTCACCTTTGTGTAATCAGAGATATTCTAAGGAAATACACTGCACTCTTTTAACAGAGAAACCAGCAACATTGTTAGCGAAATAACATAATGTTTTATTCTGCTGACACCTGTTTATGCATGCCGTACAAGCGTGAAAAAAAGACCATCAAAGTTTCCTTTCAATCCAACACAGTTAACGTTGTGTTGTAGTAACCAGCCGAAACATGACACATAAAACAACTTTGGTTGTTTGCATAGAGCTGACGCTGAGAGAGAATGATGCTGGTTAATAGAAACAAAAACAAAACTTTAATACGTGAAACAAGTGGGAAATGGGAGGCAATCTCTTTTGTTTCTTTATCTTGTGTGCTGCTGTCGTCGTGATTGGAGCTGGCTTAGAGGAACCACTACTAGTAGCGTGGGTGGATGCAGATGCAGCGTATGCTCAGTGCTAGTAACATGGACTTATTACTATTTATTGTAAATACGCTGCTCTCCATCCAGTTTCCCAAAGGTTTCTCCTTTGCCAGGACAGGAAAGTTTTACTTTTCTCAAGTTTCCAACTCTTGGGTTGGGATTTAAATTTCTTCCTTATCATCTTTCTTTGTCTAAAAAAGTAGTAGGCAATGTGAAAGACCCGGACATTTTACTATTTTGTGGGAGGGATTAGTTTTAGGGAAACTGTCAGTATTAGACTAGTTCAGGTGGTATTTAAAAAAATCTTTTTGATTTTAAAGCAGGCATATTATTCAAGTTACAATAATCTTCAAATTTAAAACTTGTTTCATTGTTGTTTCCTGACACGCACATGAACATTCCTAACTTTAATAAGTTTAACAACTCTTATTTTACAATCTGCACACGTTGAGTTTTTAGGTAGGTACGTCGTACGCCATTCTGTTAGTTTTGACGTGGTGTAAAATTGAACACAAGATAGTTGAGATCAGTTGAAGACATGTGGTGAAGAATGAAAGGACAAGGGACAGATTGTAAAACAAGTATGGTAGCATTTTTATATATTCTACATTTATCCGCTTCACCTTCTTCTAAAAACGTCGGAAAAGAGAAAGGAGAGAACATAATGTCATAATATTCTTTCTTTCATCTGACATTACATCGTATCTCTCACAAACACACAAAGAGCTTGTCGCTTTCTTTCTTTCCTCGCTTTTTCCACTTTTTTGTAGCCCTCCCGTAAATATTTTGCTGGGCTGTTTTTTTTTTCAATTCAAAATGAAAGACAAGGCACTGGAGTATTCGAAAGAAAGCAGAAAAAGTGCAGAAACAAGTGTTGATACAGACAGGGACTTCTTTTTATTCAGCCAAATTGGGATTTGCAATGTCAAGTTGTTTTCTATCTCTTTCAGAGATGTTCACCTGATGTCTCCTTTCTTCTTGTTTGCATTTGTCCCCATTTTCCTGAAGAAAAATAAAATAAAATAAAATGTTGCTACAACTTTCGTCCTTGTTCCGTTGACTGTTGACAAACAGGAAAGAAGTTGAGACGTGAAGAGTCAAAACTTATTATTAGTATTGTTGCTATTCCTTTTCTTTTTGTCGCTTTTGATTGTGCATGTGATGACAATAGTCATGATAATGTACTTCCCTTAACAACTAGAAAACTTTTAGGATGTGCTAGAAAGATAAGAAAACAAAATGCTCCAACACCTTTCTTCTGTATACAGCTGGAACATAAATGTTATTTTATGTTTAAGCAACTGCATACCAAAATCTCAATAAAGAAGGCCACGAGTGAAAAATGTTGTTTTATTGGATATTAGGATTTTCTGATTTTTATGCATGTAAATGTAACTTTGTTTGCTACTGACTATGAGAACGAAATTTACGACGAACGCTTTCAAAGCAATCTTAACTACGAACGTAAACTTTTTTAGAAGGTGCAATTTTCTGGTAGACTTTTTTTACTAGTTTATTTTACATAGGGAGTGATGCCGTTGCTCTGAAATGGGATAATGTTGAATGTAATACGAAGTAAAGTACGAAAGCAGTAAAGGGAAAGGTGTGCGCTTGATTTTCTGATCTGATTTCATTTTCATACATGATTCAACATTAAATCATGAATTCACTGATTTCGATTTAATGTTTTTTATCCGATCGTCTAGCTAGATACTGCTTTTGAGTATTTTGAATGTTTGCGTATGCAAGAAAGCACTAAAGTTGCTGATGGCATTTACTTGAGGGGAGCAATGTGTGGGTGACGACTTTTAAGGTCTATTTTAAAAACAAAATTTGTTTTTATATCGAAAGGTAGTGATTTCCAAGCAATTTCATATTTTCTATGCTCACGGCATTTACAATAGCTACGTATAAACTTTCTCCCACACTTTGATTGCTCAAAATTTTTATTTTCTTCTTATTTATAAATTTTCCTAAGAATGATGGTTCCAAAAAATTTCTTTAGGCTCTTAATATGTTTCTTAAATGCATACATCACTTAGATCAGGTCACAGCAAAATATATATCTTAAGAAGAATAGCACACTTCTTCTTTCGTAAGCTAAGTCAAGTAGGTAGACGACCAAGACCAAACATGTGCCTTAGCTTTTATGTTAATATTATTGGCTAATTGTCAGTACAACGAAATTACTCTTCCAACAAAATTAAGTTAGCTAGTATATTTACATGTGTAACTACTTGATTTGGCATTCTTGTTAACTAATTGTATTAGTCCATTGAAATTAACGAGCGATATGGTCCAGCCACTCGCTCACTTTGTTCCAACGCAGTGCTTTTAGCTGTTTGAAATGGGGCATTTGGCTCATAGCAAAATACCATCATCAGTTTAGAATTTTTATTTCCATCGTCAAATTGACTGTGTCATGTATTAACAAAAAGGATCTGCAAAGAGACTTTAGTTTGGTAGATAGACAGACGTACATATTTTATGAATGTCTATTTTTTAAGAGTTTCGCAACATTTTATTTAGTTATTCAATATCCATAGGGTGTTCCTTTTATACATTGTACATACTGTACCTTTGTTATTATTATTATTACTATTATTATTGCACAGGGCAGAACAATGATCTTATCGTTAGTTGATATGAAACGTACGTACACATTGAAAACATCGAGTTACAATTGGGTTTGTTCGCCAACATTTGACAATACACACAAATAGCTGATCAGTTGTGCGCTAGCGAATAAATATCTGTTGATATACTTTTGTAATAATAAATATGCGTACATTGTTGAAATCTATCGATTGCTTGACATAAAAGATGAAAGAAAGAAGTTGGTTAGGAAAGAAACGAGATAGAACACATAGTTTTTGATGATGCGTTGCGTAGCTCGTCTTTCCCCTTCTCATATCTCATCTCACTTTGCTTGAAGAAAACAATCAAGTGGTAGTGAAATAATAGCAATGGTGATATACAAACCTGCTAGTCCTTTCTTGGTGTTCATTCATTCACATTCAGCCAGTCTGTTTCTCTATGTACTCCGTATTATTGTGCGTAAGTATGCTGACAACTTGTCTAAATTGCTGGAAGTTGTAGGCATTCTGAGAAATTCCTAGTAGTCGTCTTCAGTTTAGAAAGATAGGAGAGAACGCCAAATACCAATTCGACTCATTGTGACTCCAGTCACCCTCTGGCATTCGAAGCTACTACAGTTTTGTCGTCATAATCCGTATTGTTAGTATTCATGAGCTCACAGCACAAGTAAGCGTTGTCTACGACAGACAGATTGAGATGAGAGAAGAACAGAGATAGAGAGAAGGAATAAGTAGAATAGAGTATTAATAATAATATGTAGTACTGCAAGGAGGGAAAGAGGCGATAAGCAGCAGCAAAAAATTTAGCTCTACTCTCTTCATTTTGGAACGTTTTCTGCCGTATTTCATCTACCTCTCTTTCTACAAAATATGTACATATAGTTCTTGCCTAACTGTTTATTCAAGCAAAAATCGTTCAAACCCTCTCTTCTCGTTTTTTAGGGAACACAACTGACTGAAAGATTATAGTAAAAGTTATCAGCTAAAGAATTATGAGGGAGGAAGATGATAATGATATTTATATACATTATTAGCAGTTTATTTGTGAGTGATCACGGAACGAGTCTCGCAAAAAAATCAACAAAACATTGAATACCAGAAGTAGAGCAATAAAAAAATCTGAAGAACGTCGTAATCGAGTTCTTGTTCATTATTTCTCGTAATTACTATTTGGTTTTTCTCCGTCACTTATTCTATAGATGGATTCCATTTTAAGATTTCTACAAGCAGATTTTTATCTATTAATAAAGTACTTAAATGGTGAAGTACATCCATCCAATATTTATACTGACTACTTTTTAAATTAATCGCGTTTCTATGATATTATGAATCATATCCATGTAATTCATTTACCATTTTCCCTCCTGCGGTGGTTGAGGTTGAACTAAACTTTCTTGCTGCGGATTTGTTGAGATAAAAAATAAAATGGCATATTCCATATATTTGAGATGTTTTGCTTTCAAACTTTTCAAATATACATTTGTGCAATAAAGATAAATCCTGATTCTAAATCTTGATTTATGTAAAGAATCTAAATGTAAATACGTTTATGCCTACAACAAGATGGATGAACCGTAAATGTGTACGTATTTACAGTTCTAACCATTTCCATCATATAGGGGAAGCAACGATCTTCTCCTCATTAATAGTTCTTTGGTTTTCATTCATAATTCATAGTTTCATTCGTAGTTATTCATTTCATTCAAACATTCAGTTTTTCAACATACTTTCGATAATACTTTAAAGTGTAAAATAGTACATTTCTAAATAAATTCAATTACATTCAGCCTACACCCGCAACAAGCAAGCAACCGTGAACGACAAGCCTTAAAAAAAGAGCAAAAAAATAAATTAAAATTACTACATACACTGTCATGGGCTTAGTGGTGTTTACCAACGCTCACAGCAACTACAGGACAGTGGTTCCTCAATATTAGAACAACTGCCCACACATAAAGAACCACACAGGTAAATATTATATACACACACTTTTTCATTTAGCGCAATATGGACAACCGTATTTTGCATACATTACTTATGTCATTGTCGATGGGACTTGAGTATGAAAGAGTGGGTGGGATGTAATCAGGATTTTAATTTGAACTACTCTATTGAATTTAGTTCAATTTGGAACGTAATATTATTCGTTTTATACCAGTACTGAACATATGTTGAGAAACTGTGCAAGTTACCTGTGACCGGTGTCTTTACAGAAAATATGAATATTATGGTGTAGGTGGTTTCGTAAGTTAACGCAGTGGTACGTTGTACAAACATGGATCTTTTTCCTAAGAAAATAGCAGAGAATGTAGGATCCTGGAAAGTATTTTCATTAATGAATTACTGAAAAGGAGTCATAATTATACATATTAAAAACGAGACATTTGCGAGAGGAAAATTGAATGAAAAGTTTTCGTAACATGGGATTCTTGGTAGAGAAACCCTTTTGGATAACTTAAAGGTTCCTTTGTGATTAGATTATACTAATGTTAATTTATTCACAGCAAAACAACCAACTCTTTGCCACAATAAATGTTGTTCTTTAAAATCGACTCTTGAGCATTCGTCTACCCTTCTAAGAGATCTCTACTATGAAATTGGGTTTACCATTAATAATCTTGTGTAATATATTTTATAACAGCGTGCTACTTTTTTATTGCATTTATAATGCTTCACTGCCATTTATTCTTCGTTTACTTCATCATCATCTTTACAATCCCTACCTGCGCCTTTTCTTTCCACTTCTCTACACATTACTTTGCCTCTCATTTTTCCGTTTTAGATTTTAACTTGCATGTGAATTGCATATAAGTTACCGATTTTCCCTGATAAGTCTGCCTGTCCGTCCGTTCATTCGTTTGCGCTTTAACTGATGAACGGTAGCACTTAATCAAATTTTAAATTTGCAACAGATTCCTTATCATCATTGCTCGTTGTTATTTAAAGTTAAAGGTCACAGGCCAACGGCCAATCATGTATGCTTATGCATATGAAATAGGGTATTATGGAACAATTGACTTCTTAGCTTTATATACCAGTTGAGTTTGAAGTTTTGAAGGTTGAGGTTATAAGTCAACGGAAAAGGTATACCTATACCCATGTAATATATGTGGGTATCATTAACCATGCTTGATTTAATACATTTCCTCTGATTATGAAATATTACGAGGCAATTTCAAACATTTCCTAGGTATTGTTCAATATACATGGATACCATAGAATAGAGTATTAGATAATATGGAGCTAAATTGATAAATATTGCGCATGCAAGTTTTCCTATTGCTCACTCCAAAACACTAGTTTTCTCTTGTTTCTCTGTACACTGGCACTGTGTGGCAACAGCATTAAACTCAATTAAATCTTGTTCCACTTTCTCCTTCTCTCACTCGCTGGCTCCTTGAGTCAGGAAAGTCGTTGAGATTCTATTAATTTATCAGCATTCACACTAACACATGGCTTCATTATTATATCAAACTCTCTCCTCTCTCTCTCTCTGTCTTTCGCCCCTTCGTGTTTTTATTCACGGCTCTTTGGAGTTTTCTCATCCCCTTCCTCTCAAGTGCACAATATATTTAAAATACACACTCACTACAATGACGACAACGAAAGCTATAATATTACATGTTTAACAAAGAGGTAACATTGATGTTCATACATATACATTCAACACTCAAGCATTGCCTGTACACATTATTGTAATGAAATCGCAAAAATTATCTAGTGCCATCATTCCTTTAACTCGACAGAAGACTACAAAATAAATATTATAACAAAATGTTTGTAGAGCATTCTAAAATCAAGTCAGTCACACGTGTTACAGACCAAGAAAACACGGACGACTTGTGAAAACGTATAGGAGAGAAGTGATCACAAATGTCGAAAGAGAAACTGCGAGAGAAAAAAAATAAAAACTTTGCTCTGTACTAGTTTCACTTTACTACAATTTTGGGTATCATCACATTGTTGCTACTATGTACCACATATTATAGGAGTCTAGGACGTTCATTTCACTCATAGTACTGTGGATAATGTGAGGAAACATGCACGTGCATACTTAATAGTGAATGGAAAAGGGGGACAGAAATTGGGAGCATGTTTTTGCTGAGTCGATCAGATTTTTCGATGTCACTTTTTTTTCTCGGCAACTTACTTCCTACATTTGCGACTGCCATTACCGTTGCTCTGAAGCTTTCCCTCCCATCGTATTTACACATACTTACTTTTACTTTACGAAAAGAGAAGGATGATAATGATGACGATGATGATGATGATACAAAATTAGAGCGAAAACAATGGGTTAAATGCTTCTAGTTCTCGCTTTGGCTCCTTCTTAATGTGCTTAATACTTACTTAACCTAATCTCATCATAATGAATGAACAACTGTCAGCTTTCCACTTCCAGTGGAAGATATTTCTAAAAAGCAAGTTCGCCTGAAAAAAAATAAGCTGACAAACTTTCTATCGTTCTATTTTTTCA
The DNA here is from genome assembly GCA_027743805.1 of Lepidocyrtoides sp. E14. Lineage (NCBI taxonomy): Eukaryota > Metazoa > Arthropoda > Collembola > Entomobryomorpha > Entomobryidae > Lepidocyrtoides > Lepidocyrtoides sp. E14. Next base: position 12,227 of record JAHZMZ010005365.1, read on the forward strand.
TTCTTTCTCCTATTTTTTTCGTTTATACGGGAAGCAAAAATATTACATTTGTCGTAAGAGTAGATATATAATGTCATAATGGCATACGTAAACATTTTTTCAATATGTTTACTTCTGTTTCACCTTTCCTCGATTATCTCTGGTCCGTTCATTTTCAGTCTCACAAGTAAGTAGAGCATTTTAGCAAACTTTTTTCTGTACGTACCTGTACATATGCTGCTAACTCCATTTCAGAAAGTAGAGTAGCTCCAAAGGAGCACAGTTGTGACATTAAGGATAAAAATGGGAGAAATCTGATTTGATGGAAGGGGACACTTCATACAAGAATGAACACATCATTAATACATACTCCATACATACAGTGTTCAGCTGATATTTTATAATATATTATCCGTATTTTGAGTAATTAAGCTACTCAACAAAAGATTCCCTGAACTATAAGTTGTATACTACAACATAATAACAAATTTTTGCAAAACTGCCAGTCAAAATGGAGAAAGTAAATCGTTTACAATCATAAGATGTCTATTTCATGGTTCACATGTTGGCAAATCAAAATCACTCAATAGGAAGGTGCATATACCTGTGAAATGTAATCAGCAAATACCGCACTAACCGCATACACTTACCAATGGAACACTGAACAATGTCATTCATCATGTCGAGTTTACCGTTGCAGAATTTTTATCTCCGTATTTTAGCAAGCTTAAGCTCAGCAAGAACTGTCGAAATCTTTATAACTTTAAGATAGATAAGGACATTTTTTGCCGATTTCGCATTAGTCTCCTTAGTTTACAGTGAAACACTCACAAATAGAGGATCACTTTTCGCTCTTAGGAAATTTCAAGCATGTGCTCAATCAGAGGGTCTCAAACTTTCTCCTTAATAAATCTTAGTTGCGGAAAAACCTGTTTACTGTATTCCGCTTGTTTCAGCCAAAATCATTGTACACAACTGAATGGAAAACTGCACAGATGGTAATATTATTTTTTCCCTCTCTGCCATGAGCAGAGACTAAATACGTCATTTAAGTAATTCAAGCGTAATTAAATTGCTTACAATGACTAAAGCATATCTAATTTGCAGTGAAGATGAATCAAATAAAATTTCAAAGATAAATATATAAGGCGGAAAACTGGAGTACTTGAGTAGTATACGTAATTATTTTATTTTAAACCGTCATAGTTATCCTTGACCGTAACGACCTTTCAAATTGACCTAGAGCTCTTTGATTTCTATAAATTATGACGTGGATTCAATAATAATGAAAAAGTTACCTAGGAGATTTAGAGAACTTTACAATAGTCACACACAGATACCTGTTCACATCTTCCGCTTTGTAGTTTGAATTTTTCGCCTGACTCAAAGACAGCGAATGTAACCCATATTTACTGTATGGAAAACGGCTTTTTCTGCAAGCATGAATGAAAGTCCTCCCTCACTCAACTTCTAGCTAATTAGGCAT
>JAHZMZ010005366.1:0-18415 GCA_027743805.1 Lepidocyrtoides sp. E14
CGTAAATTGAAAGAAAACAAAATAGATCATAGTAATTGCTTTCATTAACTTCAATATTTTGTTAATGTTCAATGAAGAAGTGAACGCAGGCACCACTAATGAGTAATTACCTTTCCAACGTGAATCATTTTCCCTTGGATGTATAGTATAGTGTGTGGTAATTTTTGGTGTAGTCGGGTCCGAGGAAAATGTCCTGGTCTTTATTTTTGATATTCTACTACATGACCCTGTGTACAAAATAAAACGAGACGTTTCAGAATTTATCATGTCATTAAATTTATAATTTCTCACTGCAGATAAACTATTACAATTACTTAAAATTCATCTGAATGAACCTACCTAAAACCAATCTACGAGTTAGTATGAGCGCCATTCCCCACCAGGTTTTTGCTAGTTATCCTTCGACAGTATATTGACAATTAAAAATTGGCTTATTTTCTCCACCAAAATCAACGATGTGGGATATTTTCTCCACCTTTATAAAAGATATACTTTTAGATTCTACACAGGGTAGTTTTTTCTAAGACAGTTGTATTTTGTTCTTTAAATCGTAACTAAATGTTTCATCTGAATCCAGTGATAACTCAATGGTCAATGGAATTAGACTTTTGACTTTTCTTCACACAAATGTTGCCCAATGCTGTTCACTCACACAGGCACCAACAACAGCAACACCATCATAATATTTTTATACCATTTAGCCAGATGATAAACAAAAGTGAATGGTATGTGTTTGCAGCACTGGGCACTGACGGAGTACGAGAGCTAGTTCTTTCCTCTCTTCTCTTTGCCTGCCACTTTTTTTCCTTATTTGCTTCGGAGCATCAGTGAGTGACCTTTGGACCCCAACCAATGTACCTTGTACCTTGCCATTTACTTTGATCGTAGGTGTTGACTCAATGAAACCGGACCGGCAATCACACAAGTGTAAAGTCTACCAATAATGTTTGCTACGCTTTTAGCAGATTGTACTCTGTTCTGTTCTTCGTAGAAGAGGAAAAGCTACGACTACGACATGCAATTGTGAATATCGTGAATGTAAATTTGTACAATTTGCTTAACATTATATGTATGTATGTGCATTCACTCCAGAAAACAGGATAGGCATAGAGCATCAGATGTGGTGTCACATGTAGTTGAATTCCAGGCCGGCAAGCAAATAGCTGGAGAATGTGTGCTCCCATCCAACTGACAGCATTTTGCATATTAAATTGTGCTTCACGAGAAAAATGTAAAGTTTAAAGTGAGATAAGTTATCAAATCATCACCATCACCACAAAAGAAGAAGCATTAAACCACAAACACTACATCTTCAACATCTTAAACATAATATTATTCAAATGAAAATATACACGGGATTGTAGTGGAGAAATTTTATTTATTCTGCCAAGCTTTCAAGCAATTCTTTGCTCTTCATCAGGGCTAACGCAAAATGGAAATGATCAATAAGCCTTGTTATTATTATCATAATATTATTCGTTTACATGCGGAGTTTCCAGTTGTCATGTTAAATTTTTTAAATCACTGTGAAACATAAAATGAGTGATACACGAAAACTTGTCAATGGAAGCTTCGCACAGCCAGCGTCAATAATATTGGTTACTTGTAATATTGCTCTCCATATAGAGACGCATGCTGAGTTAGTATTAACATCCGCAAGTAAGTTCTAGAAACCAAACCGAATAGTGATGTATGATGAGTCGTCATTGATGACATGCTCTCCTCAAGTTTCAATTTCTAGATACATTTAAATTTAATTAAGTAATTATTCCTTGAATAATTATAGTGCAATGATTGATAATTCCGTAGAGCATTAATGCCACAGTTGTGAATTCCTTGAATAACTACTATTGTTTTTGTTTCCATAACGTGCTCTTTCTATTATATATCCACAGCTAGCTGGAAACGATTGAATGAAATATGAAAAACGATTTTTAACCGTTTAAACACTAATGGTTCAGGTTTAAAACGACTTTTTAAACTTTTTGAATGACCATTTAGGAGTACAAGTCCAAAGTGGGCAGGTATAGAGACGCACGTAAAGCAAGGGAGAATTAATATATCTATTTTAGCAACCAAAATCAAGACATTATGGGGCTCACCCTGCTCACCGAAAAATCGACCATGTACACATTGGGCGTGGTCATGGTCACTTTAAGTGCGCTTTATTACCGGTATCAAGTTAGGAAGCTAGCTAGAAGACCGAAGAAGAGGAGAGCATTTGTCATGCCAAAATGGGCAATCAAGCAAGCTGAAGACTTGGAAACCCCACTTACTAGTCAACAAATTGAATCGCTCAACCAAAGAAGACCACCTGAGGTCTGGAATAACGTTCTGTTTTTTCCAGATCTTCTTTCAGACAAATACCACTCGCCTACTTCGCAACTGAAGAGCTACTTCCAACAGGCTAGGATATCTATTTACTTGTGTATGTACGTTTGCTCAAACTTTAAATTGAGCAACGTTCTCCGCGACAAGTACGACGAAGGGCTAATAGTTCAGTGTGTTAGCGAGTATGACACTTGGTCGGCACACAATAGTAGAGGAATGAAACATTTAGCTCGTCATGGTAAGCACCAAAAATTTTCGTTTCTCATATCTGTAGTCGTCCTCAATTGACTGTTGGACTTTTTCTAATGCTTAAATATTCATGCACTGTTTTTTCACCTCTCTACTTCGTTGACCTAAGGAATCCCTGTTTTTCTGAACACGAGCGGATACATGATGCATCACAAATTTGCAATCATTGACGAGGAAGTTTTGATTACCGGCTCTTTAAATTGGACGCGACAGGTTTGTTTTATACGCATTTTCATGGAAAACCGTTAAATATTTCAAATATTATGTGCCTATTTAGTCATCACTTCTAATCGTTTCTTGCAGGGAATTGAAGCAAATAACGAAAACGTGATGATTACCACTGATCCAAGGATCGTTTCCAAATTTGTGAAAGAATTTTTCCATTTAGTAAAAACTTGCAAACCATGGGAGGAGGTGGTGAATCGCAGATAAATTTTGAAAAAATCCGTTCTTGTCAACAACAAACAGTCAATGGCATGAACTCAACAGTTGCAATCACATTTTCAGTGATTGGTGCTGAACGTAACCATTTTAAGGTTTGTTATAGCTTATAGGTAATCTTTTAAATATTTTTTTTTACTCTTGATTGACCAGATTTTAGAGTAGGTAAATCCACAACTGACGAAACGAAATCAGATAGCTTGTTTTCGTTGAATATTACAATCATTAAATATACACATAGTAATTGTAGGGCGTTTCTACTGTTTTCGATTGTTTAGAAAAAGTTGTTTGTTGTTGTTGATGTGAACAGATCTAATATATTACAAATACCAAATGATGTAAGATACAAAGTGTACTTTAATCTCAGCAATTACTGGATGTTAGATAGTTTTTAATGAACTTACATGCAGTAAAGTTCCCGCGATTATAAATGAAATATCAGAATTTTATACATTTTTTTACTGTCGGAATATTTCGCAAGAGTTATTTTTAAATCTCTAAAGCTATGTTAGCATGTAAAGTCTGTAATGTCTGTTTTTGCTTTAAAACTGATTTTTATAACAAATAAAATAATAAGAAATACATGCGTAGCATTCAAACAATCCCTTTTAACGATGCTTGAGTTTAAAAAAAGAATAAACACGTTTACCCAATTAAATCTGAATAATCTGTCTTATACCGCACGAAATAATTTTACTGAAAACTTAAATGCTCCATAATAAGCTAAATTATTATCAGAACGATGAGTATCTGATAACAAAGAAATTACGAAGATTCGCTGCCGTGAAACGAACAACCGTTCCACCATGCAGCAATATTTGCCACCACAGGCACATACTTTCATGATTTGCATACGGTTCATCCATCGGCATCGGTAGTGCATTAAGACGGAAACTTCACCCAAGGGTTTTTGGTTAGAGTCATTAGTTACTGGTTTTACCAAAAAAACGATACAGGGAACAACTATACATTTTGAAATTCATGTGACCTTATACGCATGAGTAAAAATCGTGGACGATAAATAGTTTCAGATCAATTTATGCGTTTTCCACGTATTACAAGTGAATTTCTAATCCGTCACAACTGTCACAAGCCATAATGAACATGCTACATACCTGAAAGACTCAATACACAATAGTCTATGGGAAATTCCATTAACCATGGATATGTTCAGTTCGGGGCAATGAGAGACCTGTTATAAATCCCTACCTGTGACGTTTTTGGTCGAATGTAGCAATAACGTGAACAGAGGTTGAGTGCATAGCTTATCAAAGATGGAAAACTAATTACACAGGTAAGAAATTAGCGAGTTCTGTTTCGAAATCAGACAAATGACACAAATTAAATGAAGAGAAAGTTGTGAACTGAAAACATTTCGCAGTGAGACGGAGGAAAGTCTCCCTATAATTTAACTCATATTGAATATAGTCAAAAGGAATGAAATTTTATCACTCTAGATTGGAAATAATCTAGATTGGACGAAGAGTCGGGAAAAGTTTCCGAGTGGGTACATTCTACACAGAGAAGTAAATGAATTTAAACGAGAGGGCAGCAATTTGTTAGTAAATTTTTCTGGGTGAGTTTTCCTCGTATGTAAGAACTTTGTAAATTAACGGTCAGGTTAAAGTGTGCAATCATTAAATTGTAATCACACAGTCCAATGCACAACTCTTTAAATGGTAAAACGATATGCACGCTTCAACAAATAGGCTGTTTTTTTATCATATTATATCATAGTCTGATATTTTTAATAACTTTTTTAAAGACAGATATAAATGAACACCACAGTACATTCATTATGCATAAAACTTACATTATAATATATCATATTGTGTGTCATTACTTTCAAAATGTAATGTACATTTACGTTTATTATTATTTATACACACAATATTATGGTATGCAGTACTGTATATTATTATTACTATTTAAAACCTGCCTACATATCATCATCTCATCATTAATTATTTATTTGCAAACAAATTTATGTTTCTAATTACTTCATCCTGTTAGTAGTATTGTAGAGAGAATATTCTTTTGTTCTTCTTTTTTTTCAAATTGTAAATCCATCTAATAACTTTTAAAAGTATATTATTTTATTCTGTATGTATGTATATATGTATTATGTATTATTTGTTTTCCTTATCATATAGTTCATTAAAATCATGTAATAAATGCGTATAATATCTTATCAATTGCATTGCTTCATATTATCTTCTCGTATTTTCGTACTGAGTAAAAGTAGTGTTTTTTTTTCTTTTAAATTGGTAACTAGAGGATAAGGTTGTTATTTATATCCTTGTTCTGGCTCGCAATCATTTTGAAAAGGAAGAAGAGAGTTGTCTCTGTTTTTTTTAATAAAGATTTTGAAAGTGGTTACCGACACGACACGATGATTATGAAAACTAGAAACAGCTCTGTATTCAATATATATGGGTATATATATATATTGATAATGATTTTGTAATGATGAATGTTTACGATAGATTTAACATTTTAAATAGATTCGATTCGGATTCCCGATCATTAAGATTATTTGTTGATTTCCTTTGTTGCTATTGTTTTTTTTTCTTTCTGCAACATTTCTACTTATGTGTTTTGTGAGAACGTTTAAAAAATAAATATGCTACAAATACTAGTACAAACTTTAAAGACCATTTTACTATGTATAAGTATACTATTATTTATACTCATTATTTTTAGTAGTACGCATGTTAATTGTACGTGGAGGTATAATTATAACCAGTAATTAGGTTTTTCTTTTCTTTTTAAAAATCTACCTGTCTATTCAAAGAGATGGCCCATATTACATTATTATTATTATTTTGTTATGTGAATGACTTTATGAATGAATTTTTCCTCCTCGTCCCATTCCTTTTCTCCTTTTTGTATACTATGTTTCGGTCATATTACAATGGATAGTATTTTGAAACTGCTTGGATGTTTGTATCATTATGCGCTACAAAGGGGTAGAACATTAATAGAATTTGCTAAAAACTGCAAAAAGTTTTACTAAAATGCATTCATCAGATCATCAATTTGACAAGCTGCAACGCTGGGATACTACTAATTAATTATGATGATGGCTCCTGATGATGGTAGTACAGTTAATATTATTATTGGTATTATTATACATATAAGTCTTTCTAAAAGTGTAAATAATGGATATGAATTATACGTATTGTTGGTTTCGCTGATGTGTTCTTCATTTTTCTTTTAATTGTGTATTTGCTGTGAGGTCTGTAATAATCATGTCTGCTAGACTGCTGCAGATATTAACTAAAAAGTGCTACTACATGTTCTCTTTGACGAAGTGGTTTTTTTTTCTGGTAAGCATTTGAACATCCTGAAATTTACTACCTTTGCAATAACTGCTTGACAGTGCTTGAAAATTCAAACCCAACTTCTGATGTCTTGCATGGTTCAATCTATCTTATTGTAGTGCTCCAGATAATGATACAGATGGTATGTATTTTTTTAAATTTATTACTGTGTGACTGAAAACTGATGATACAGCGAGCATGAATCACACTGCATCAGCATGATCATTATCACTTCTAAATGGGCGTTAGTTGGAACTTGTATAACAGCAATGATAATAATAACAACAGTAATAATTTGAATAGACATTTAAATGTAGTAGTGTTATTGTTGTTTAACTATCCTTTTGGGAATCAACTATGAAATAATACTACGGCGAGAATACACAAACTTTTGTTTTTACCCTCTCTATAGACTTGTACAATAATAATTAATTATATAACATTTTTTTAAATACCTCGCTACAGTCGGCATCATCATCACTACCTGAGTAAAAAAAAGATTGAAGAAATGTTTAATAAATAAAAGTATAAAAACCACTGTAAAAGAACGATTACTCTGTAGTACATAAAAGCAATATAACAATAATAACCATAATTAGTAATTCTAGTAATATCTGACTTCAATGTAGCAATTGATACTGCTACTGCTATTAAGAATGACTAAGTGCTTTAAACTCTTAATTTATCAAATAAAAATTAATGAGTATAACCAACAAAATGCTGACAATAAATGCCTCTTACTCATTAACTAATTCCTACTGTACCCTTGAAACATTATCGCCGTTATATCTACATTTTGCGTAGATTTAGTAGTGCCAACACATTTTTTTTTGCATATTATTTCATCTCGTTTATCCTTGTAAGCTTAAAACCTGTCTTGTCAAATATTTTTAGTATTAAAAGTAAAAAGACTACTTGCTGCATTATTAGATATAAAGACTGCTTGCTGCAACATTAGGTAACTAGCGTGAGTTTATGTACAATTTGATATAGCACTTAGCTGTTACATGTCACTTATATTTCACTGTAGAAACACAATTTGAATTTTTTCCCGTTTCTTTTGAAAATAATGATTTAAAAATAACTTTTGTTGCATTCTTTTTACTACACAGTTAGTCCAATGAGCTAAATTGTAAGCTAGGGAGCCCGGTCTTAAAGTATCCTTTTTAAAAAGAAACATCCGCCTGCAACGCCAACGAGAAATCTGGTATCCCGCTAACTCACTCTTTTAGTACATTTTGTAAGCTGCTTTTCTCACAATCAGTCAAAGGCATTGAAACAATTGTTGCGTGTGTGTCCATGTGTAAAAATGAAAATACAAACCAGTACAAAGATAAATATAGGGAGATTCTGTCATTATTATCTGCTTATAGTTTCCTTCTTGTGTAATTGAATGATAAAATGTCCACGGCGTGATCGCTAAATGTTTAAAAAAACGAAGCAGGTATTTAAAAAAGGCAATAATATAAAGCTGCTGATATATATGTGCATACAAGTCTATATAAATAATATGTGCATGTTGATAGAGTACTTTATAAATATAAATATCATGAATATTTTCCTTCTGTTCATTGAAAACAGTATAATTATTACAAATTCGTAAAATGTCAAAACTAATACTGTTATTTCTTTCTTTCTCTCTTTCTTTTTTTGCTATCGTTCCTTTTGAAAAGTACTAAATTCAAGGAAATAGGGGATATAGTTTATCTAACAGTAGAGTAACAGTACACTTTTTGCTTCTTTTAGAAACTCTCTAAAAAGATATGCCACTCTTTCGTAATTCTTTCTGTTGCCATACATGTTATTGTGTATCCCTACTAGCTAATGTTTGAAACTAAACTGTGTTGTTACTTGCTACCTGATAACAATTTTATAATAGTAGTTTGAATTTAGTCCAAGTCACAACAAGTGTACTATAACGTATTAGTAATATGAATGCCTATAATACCAAATATACTTTATATCATTATTCCTAATTATTACGCATAGTTATATGTATGTATTTGTCACAGGTCTCAGTGTTTTCCCTTAAAATCTTTGGCTTTTAAATTAACTTTTAGTGTTGGTTCAAAAATCTGCTTCGGTCGCCAAATAGGATGTCTTATAGTGTAAATATTTTCAATGCCCTAGAGAAATTGAGTATTCGTTATTTTAGTTTTAGACTTGTGCCATCTTTATGGGTCAAGAGGGGTCGTTCATCTCAACACCACGGTCGGCCATAGTAAGAAGACCTTGAAATTCATGTTCAAGGACATGTCTAGCCTAAAAACCCAACAATGAAGAGGAGATCAGATCACAGTTGACGAAATAAATCACTATAAAAACTTTGCATTGACGAGTAAAACAAAACTGTCATGTTACCTGAGAATTTTGTGAAGGGACTTGTAAAGCTAGAGCAAGAGCATTGTGGTCAAAAGTTTCATCAAGGGCAATTAAAGCACCATGGACACCTGACTCTTGTAAATTCATTGCACACTCCTACAAATGAGCACAAACGGTCGAAATAATATAAATGGTTCATTTATTTGATCATACTTTAAAAGAATACAATATATGCTCATTTGTATGCCTTGTCTTACTTTGAGACCGATGGACTGAGCCCATTTGATAATGCGCTCGTTGGACCAAACTAGAAGATCAGTATTCTCATTCTCACAGGCTCGTCTTCTCTCTTCCAGCAATTTACGATCATAATTTAACCTTTTTAAGCAAATGATTCCAAAATGAAGACTATTCCTAAAAAAAAAGAGTTAGAATAAAGTTTTGTCAGTACTTTGCCTTCCAATGAGCACTCCATAAGATGTATTTGGATACATTATATTTATCATATTAGTATGTTACCTATGCGCAGCATCATGCATTTTTAGCTGCGTCCTCAGATCTTTTTTAGTTAAATGGTCCAACATCCTTGCATCCACTAAACACTCCATGAAAGTTGTGCGATATTGAGGTAAACCTAAAGACGGAAGCCAATAGTTTCCGATCCATTCATGATTCATGTCACCAAAAGCTAAGTGAGCCACTCTGGACGCTGTGGGGGCAGACGGACTCGTCAAAGACACCATTTCTTGTATTGCCAGCCTTAATTTTAAGCGATGAAGAGGATTGCTATTTTACGGAAAAATCAAATACACTTCTATATATTAGAAATTCGTGATGCTATTAATGTTATTATCAGCAAAGAAAAAAATGTTTGTGTACCTTATTCCTATTTCACGTTGTATTTCTGTGTCGCTTAGGGCGCTCATGATTGCACCTGACTTAACGTTCGCTCGACAGGCAGCTACATACCAAGCCGGCATGCCCACCCACTGCTCCAGCCATGCATCAATAGTAGGACCATTCCAAAGGGCAAACGGTGTTCCTGCTTTCATTGCTTCAGAGAGCAATTTTGTCTTTCGTTTCTTTCGCCGATCAAAATCAGCCTTTGCTGCTACTTGGGGAGTGGAGTTCATTGCTTGAGGTACTACAAGAAGACTACTTGTACTCATCACAGGGGTAGGAAGTGAATCGCTCCCTACGGAACTTTCACTATCAAACCCTCCATGGTCATACATAACGTCTTTGCCTTTCGCCTGGAAAAGTATAGAGGGATGGTTATTATATTGGAAGTAAACTTTTTTTATATGCAAAAAAAATAATCTAATAATAGGTGAGAATATTACCTTTTCTTTTTTGCTAAACAGCCTACCAAGGGAAGATTTAAGTCCTTTCTTCTTAGCTGCAGCCATTGCAGCTGCAGCAGACGGCGTGACATTTAGACCTCCAATTCCTGCTCGGTCTTGACTTCCAGAGGCACCTTGATTGTAGTGTTGCGACTGCATATTGTCTTGTCCATAGGCTTGCATCATTCCCATTCCCTGCATTGTTGCGGCTCTTCTTAACTCTTCCGAGCTCTGGCCATATCCAGATGTGTTAGGTATCAAACGAAGGGACCTGGGTGTTGGAGGACTTACATCTGGCTTCATACCCATTACAAGTCCCATGTCAGGCATGGTCAAATTACTTTGATGATACATTTGTGATTGAACCATTGGATCCGTCATTTGACCCGGAGAGGAATAGTAATTACCAGGTGACAGGGACGCAGGGACCTAAACAAGCAAAAAATGCGTTCAATTGAGGCCACCTGACAAATTGACGACGAAACAATTGATAGTGTCTTCAGCATGATTATTTACTTTTACCGTATGAAATTTGTGTAGATAATCTCGTTGAGGGGAAGGATTAGATCGGGGAGTAGATCGACCACTTAGTGATGGAGAAGGAGGGCGGTCCAGACCTCTTCCACCCATTTCTAAACTACGACCGCTTAATGGAGGTGACAACGGCCTGTCATACATTCCTCGCCTAGATAGTATATTTACGTGCTCTATCGAGCCTACACGAGATTCAAGTTGCTCCGCTCGTGCCTCTGTATTTTGCTTCTCTTCTTGGATCAGTCGAATTTCGTTGTTTATGGCATCTAGCTGCTCCTGAAGCATTAAAGCTAGCGTTTGTGCGTCCGTTTGCTGTGAGGGAGAGAGAACGTCAGCTACTGAAAAAATGCTCTCAGAGTCGTCAGCCTCAGCATCACTCAGGTCAAATGCCTGTTGTACATTAGCTAACACCTGAGCCTGCTCAACGGTGTCCCATTCCGCGTCCATCTGTTGATAAAAAGAAAGTAGCCGCTTTTGTGTATGTCATCCATGATGGTACCCACATTAGCAGATAAAGTTTTCTGCTAAAAAAAAATTTAATTTTTTGTTTAGTAATTTCCGGGGTTCTTACAAAGCTCACCTTTCCCGAGTCCTCTTCCATCCTATGTCTTCCCAGTTTACGTGGAAGTGAGTGCGTATCAAAACTAGAATGGCTACTGGTCCTAACAAATGCTGCAGCCTCCGCCGACGTAGGGCTCAAGCTTCTTGTTAACGCCTCAGTTTGCTGAATGTTATAGGCTATTTCCTGTTGATACAACTGTCTTTTACAACTCTCTACCTCTAACCTTGCCTTCGTTACCTCTTTCATCATTTCAGCCTGTGGAGAAAGGAAAATGATGAGATTTTAATTTAATAATAATACTTGCTCATCATGATGCTACGTATAATTTATACTCTTAAAGTTTTGCTTTCTTACCTTTTCTGTTTGAAGATCTTCAATATATCTCCTTGTTTTTTCTAGCTCTTGTGTGAGGGCATTCTTTTCGTCAAGAGCATGCATTCGTTCTTGTAAATGGACTTGTAGACGTTCGTTAGATTCCGCCAGGAGCTTATCAACGGTCGCAGATAGTCGAGAGTTGTGATCTTCATTAACCCTCAGACGTTGATTAAGTCGCACATGCTCTGTGTTTTTCTCTTCCAGTTGTGCCTCCAGTCTTGCACTTCTCTCTTCCGCCGACCCATGCCTTTCCTGAGCCTAGACAAAAAGAGAATTTCAATGTAATTGGGAAATGTAGTTTGTTGTCTTTTTTATATAATGTTTTGAATTCAACCTGGGTCAACGCTTGTAATCTTTGCTTGAGCTCTTCTTCCATATCCGGCATTTTCGAGAACTGAGCAAGCTTCTGCTCTGCAAGTTCCAGCTTCTCTTGGTGGGCCCTTGTTTTCTCTTCTTGTAGTTTCAGTTGAGCCTCTTTGTGCTGAAGTTCCTGCTCTAACTTTTCGTTAAGATCATGAAGAGAAGTGGATTCACGCTGAGCATTCAGGTACCGCTTTTCTAATGTAGCGATTCGTTCTTCCTGTTATTTATGCACAAGGATGGAATTAAAAAAGCTTAATTATAGAATAATGTGTAAACACAGCGCTAGTATATAAATTGATTCTCTTTTATTTGTGCCTCCATACCTGATCTACTTTCTGGGCGGCATTTTCTCGTAAATCTCTTGTTAATTTCATATTAGCCTCTTGTGCCCTATTCAATTCTCTCTGTCCTCGCGTCATTGATTCCTCTAATTCTGATATTCTACTGCTTAGTTCACTTGCCCGTCGTTGCGCTGAATTCAGCTCAGTAGTCTGCAAATAAATAAGATGCTTAGGTACTTTAGAGATTACCAAACCTAGTTGGTTTAACCAACGAATAAATATTTCCAAAGAAGTTGTTAGTTCAATCAAGAAAATAAATGACGGATATAATCTCACCTGTTTATCAAGTACAGCTTGGAGTTCTGTAAGTTTTGCCAGGTCTGGTTCATCAGCTGATCCGTTTGATACTCTCTATTGAGTATAATAGTAGTAAATTAATGGTGTCATTAAGTACGAACAAAATGTATAGAAAAATGGGCAATAAAAAACCCAAGTACCTTCGGAACGACTGGTTGTGCACCATCCGTAGTTTCTGCTTCGCCATTTTCTTTTAATTTTTCAGACGCAGCTTTGCTAGTTTTAACTTGTTGTAGTTCATCTTTAGACTGAGTAAGCTCATCCTCCAACTGAGATACCCTTTCCAGAGCTACACGCAGTCTTTCCCGAACCTTTGAAAAATAAAATAAAAGTAAAAGAGTTAGTAATCTGCTGAGTTTTGCGTGTTACGCCATGATAGTCGTTGAAAAATTTCTTTTATTCATTGAATACCTTTTCATCGAGAGCTTTGTGGTGTTCGAAAAGAGATTTGAGGGCTTTTAGCACTTCAACTTCAGATGAAACTCCAGACTGTGCTGCTGCTTGTCTTTTGACAACAGTCATACGTAGGGACCTTTCATGTCGCGAGACTAAACACTCGAGGTGCTCCAACAACAACTACAAAAATGCATTTGATTCAAATTTAATAACTGTCAACTAAAACTAACCTGATTGTTGCTGTGAATGAAAATAGTGCTATTGGAAATTCTATGTTACCCTCGTGTTATTTCTTTCAGCTTTTAGTTCTTGTATTTCTTCCTCTCTTTCAAGGAGATGTTCTCTTGCCTGATTCAGCTCTTTTGTAAGGCTTGCAAACTCCTTCAAAATAGAAAGAAATATTATTTATCATAATGTAACATTCTGTCAAAAAGTGTATTGTTTAGCTTTTGGTGAATTTTAAGCATGTCACTTGACACTGCAACGATTTCAAGATCTTGTAACTTACTTGTGGAAGGCTTGCAGAAAGTTGACGGGACAAAGAATCTCGTTCCTTTTGACATTCTTGTAATTTAATTTCTGTATCTTGAAGTCGTTCTTGAGTCTCTCTTAAACTGTCCATAAGTTTATCGCGTTCGTCCAACATGGACACCATGAGCTGTTCAAAGTTGGCATCTTCAGAGCCAAATTGTGAGTTTCGTTGGGTAATCCCGTCCTCCGAGATGGTTGGCATTACATCACACATCATGTTCCACATTTTTATTGCCTTTTCACTCACCACAAAAAATACATTAGAATGACTTAATCATTCTTTTCGCATAGTATGAATATGATGATCGCTAGTAGAATTGGCCAACAAAACCAAGTGCAAAATGTATTCAGTGAGCTGGAACAACACCATTGACATTACTTTAGAAGCACTTATAAAAGTCACCAAAAACACTCAGAGTTGCCATTTTAAAGCACTCTTAACGAACTTCACATTACTTGTACACATAGATCTGTCGTTTTATCCCACGGCTTCATACAAAGTAGTTATCAATTCACATAGCTGCATTTATAAATGTATACTTTTGAACAAATTTATAAACGGAAAGACGCTTCTGGTGTTTACATGAAGGAATGGAAGCGTTGAGATTGATGGTGGAGCCTGGTCCTATGAATAATCTGTATCTGCAATCATAAGATCACCAATCAATGAAACCCCCTATGCACATCACTAAACATAATGTGACATTTACGTAGAGAATTGCTTACATGGCAGAGAGTAGTGCATAAGTGGTCGTATAAAATGAAAACCTGAGAACAGTCTTGAATATAGTACTTCAAGGTTCTTCAAAATCTTGGAATAATGAGATAAATTGTAGTTGCTGATGCATAGGTTGAAAATTTCAAAAATTCTCGTCATTAATTTCTGTCATCTGAAACCAGATAGAATGTTAAAAGGAAAATTTTTAGTCAATTTAATTAAATAATGATTATATATTTATCATTGAATATAACATTATTGAAACTGTTTTTTTTCGATTATTACCTGCTCGAGTCTCTCTCTGGGAACACGTCTTTCTAGTTTCTTTTTAACTTAATGTTTCTCAATATAACAATTACGTTGTACATACAATAGTTAACACTATAGTTGCTATAGTAATCCTAGCAATAACAATTAGGCTGGTCAAAAGTTATTACTTGCTTGAAAATCGTCTTCTATACTATATTGCTGATATATTTGAAAGAAAAAGTATGTACGAGATCCTCTACATGGCACTGGCTGATGACTGGCAATACAATTACTTAAAAGTTCTGCTGGTACTTTAAGTTGTTGTATAAAGGTAAATATGATGTAGGTAGCTGCTTAACTAGAGACATAAATGGACACCGAGGAAATATTTTATTCGTTCTGATTGACAGATTAACTACTCAGAAGATTCACATCTGAAATTTCACCGTGACAATGACAACATACCTTATTACATTACATATATGGCAGCTGGCAATTATCTTAACAAAGTAATTAACATAGATGTCGTACCACTTCTAGCCGCTAATGTAAAGACACTATAAGTCAGTACCGGTAATCCGGAAAAGGAAGAAATCTCACCACGTCTTTACACATTATGCTCCTAGAATTTTTAGTGAAATATATTTGGGTTACTTTTTAAAGTATCGCTACTTGCATAGCATATAACAATGTAATACAATTAACAACAACCAGTTATTTCCCGCTATGAACAGCTTCCAACTGGTTGTATGACTAGATAGTATAAGTGACATAAACAGTTAAACAGTTGTACCCTCTTTTCAAAAGAATAACTCCACTTACAGTGTACTTAACATAGTTTTAAACAGCATTACGTATAAGCTAACTACTTTTCCAACACGAAGTCGTGTAATGACTATTTTACGTTTTCACATGTTTTACAACAATAATGTGTAGCACGTTTTCCCTACAATTTTTTCACACCAGCTTCAAAAGTGTATAATTATTACTGTTCCACCATTTATCCATCATTCACTCATGTTTTCACTACGCAATTCGATACAATTATTAACGATTAGCAACAAAGACATTAGCAATAATAACAATAACATGCCAATTCTTCATCTTAACAGTTATCAAATATTCCTTCACTCTTCCCAGAACGTGTAAATGACAAGAGAATTTATTCAACTTGTTAATTAATCTTGGTTTCGTTTAGTTTTTCACGCTAGCTTTTCTTTAGCTACACGTTACACTTTCATCATTTATGGCTACCAACAGTGGCTTCAAATCACCAAAATTTTTTTTTAAAAACATCATATAACCATTAAAAGTTGACAGAAGTAATTAATATCAAAACAGTACAACGTCAACAAACAACATCTTACAATATCTATCCTACCACAGAAATTCGTATTCCATCATCGTTATCGTTCAACTTTTCTACAAATGACAAATAAAAAATACCGTTACCTGTTTTACAATAACAATGAGACTGCCCAGCCTAGTTATTATTACAATTATAGTTATTACAATTGTTTTTATTATTGCGGAAAGGCTACTTTATGTTCTTTGCTTTCTTGCTGATAACATTATTACTATAAAATTTTTCCTTCGTAACGAAGTATGTATTTTGTATAAAAAAAAGAACGTTTGAAGACAGAAGGAACAAGATGAAAAAGATTTATTTGATCTTCCTGAGATTACTCATTATCTACTTATTTTGATCTATTATTTATATTGATGTTGTAGTTAGGTTATCATTGCTATCCTTATTTTTATTTTTTTTTAAATACTTTTACTACCATAAATTAAATTACTACTAAGGGCACACTCACACACACACACATTCACATTTAAAACAAGAGGATATCCCACAACAACAAACAAGCAACCAGATAGTCTGTTTTCTATCATTAAAAAAATTATTATTATTTTTCCTCTGTTTCTCTCTGCTGCTGCCTATCTCTGGTCTCTGTCCACCACCTTCCCTGATTTGTTTACATTTACATTACTCCATCCACCACGGTCAAACACAAGACAAGGAGCAAAGTGGACAAACAGACGAGGAAAAGAGAGTCATCCAGCATTATCATCATTGTCGTCTCCATTATTATATTGCTCCACTAAGGATTGCGTCTGTTTCTTGCAGCAATTTATGTATCTGTTTCACTCAACAGAAGACGTCACCACTTCTCATCATTACCATTGATTTCCCCCTTATCATTAAATTTATTTTTTCCCTAGTGCAACTTCTGCTTCCTAGGCTTCTAACTGGTCTTCTTTTATCTTTATCATCAGATTTCCTCACAGACCTCCAATTTGAAGACGTAAGTAGGTACCTTGTTTCCTTGTTTGTTGATGTTGCTGTTGTTGTTGTTGTTGAAATTGAAGGAAGCCGTCGTCGTCATGAAGGTATCATGTTTTGTGTGTCTCTGCTCTGCTTGGTAGTATTGTGTCGCAACGTGCAGTTAAAAATGATGATTATTATTATATTGGCGATGATACAGTATCATTGATACTCACATAAAGAAGAAATTAGAGATCAGTCTGAAGATCAGTTTTCATCGATTTTCATAATATAATGATTATTAGGCTGAACATTTTTCAACATAAAACAGGGCAACAGTAAGTCTACAAAAAGGGATATAGTTTTCTTCCAACAATTGTGGTTGTAAACCGCGTAAAACTTTGCATATAATAATAATATAGCAAAAATAATACTTTTTTTTACAACAATTAGGCTAATTTATTTTTTTAAAGAGATTAAGCAATGCCCATGATGATGACGACGCTGGTCATGTAATAATTCCTGAAGCTTGATGATTTTGTTGGTTCGTTTTATTCCTCAGGAATAATAATCATTTAATCAGGCTTAATTCACCAAAATGGATGACTGACTGGACTGATTAACTCAAATGTGTGTTGTGGCAGTAGAGCAGAAAAAACAGGATTGCAAAACTAAATTAATGTGCTTGATCTAGCTTTAATGTTGTGTTGATTTTGTTCTTTGTAAAGAAGTTGTTTCTTTCTGTACGTGTACCCGAACAAAAAAAACGTCTACTGCTGCTGCACGTTTTGCATGAACAAGAAGATCCGACGTGTTTGGGTATTTAAAAAGTTATTAAGGTTATATATATTAAATATTATTATTACTATTATTCAACCCTCTTTTGCAATTCATGAGGGTGAGTTTTTGGACGCAATTCTGTATGACAGTGATACCCAAACAGCAATGATGAACAAGTTATGTACATTAATGTAAGTTTCATATCACATCACATTAACATCCAATTGCAAATTTCTCAGCTATTTCGTTGTACTTTTTTTTTTTTTGTTTCTATGAAATTCTAGATAGGGTTTTTATAATCATAGCATGGAAACATAGTAATTAGAGAGGATGGGATGATGGGAGAAATGATGACGACGACATTGATGGTTTTTTTTGGAGAGTAGCTGCAGCAACTTGATATCTTTTTTGGTAGCAATTGAAAGTAGTTGTAGATGAGGATGAGGACGACGATGATGAGTAATTTGAACAAGAGAAGGAATCGCCACCACCACTGCTTCTAATGTAAAAACGATGGTGATGATAATGATGACGAGACTGATTAGGTTGATGTTGCTGTTGATGATTCTGTTGCATTGAAATAAGGGATAATGATGAAGATGATGATATCATTTTTTTCTCTCTCCTTTTGTTGTCTTATAATGATCTCTCTTCTTCTTCGCTGCCACGATTTTCCGTAGTCCTCCTCTTGTTTGATGTGAATGAATGAATAATGTGCATTATTTCTATGAGTGATTTGGACTTGAACTGATGATGTTGTAGTTGTAGTGACTGGTAAGCACAGATTATAGAAATGTTTGCGGCGCAGGTGTAGTTTAAGTTGAAATAGTACTGCTGCTGCTGCTGCTGCTACAGTGATCTTTGTTGACCAGATCAAACCACTGACTAATAGCCAATCTGCCTCTTTTTTGCAGACAACAAAGTATACTGACACAAAAGTTTAGTATTCATAATGAATAGTTTTCTTATTTATGGCACTATCATTTATCAT
>JAHZMZ010005367.1:0-10075 GCA_027743805.1 Lepidocyrtoides sp. E14
CCTCCAAAAAATATTCTTCTCGTCTCTCTAAACGCATATTGTTATTCATACATTCATCTAACTAGATATAATTATAGTGTGTATGCATTAATCTATGTATATTTAATGGTGATTGAAAAGTGGTCGGTTATTTTTTTTATAGAAAAAAACGCCTCAACATTGACGGAGACCTTCTACAAGTATATTCACTTGAAGGTACTTTTTGGACAAGTCCCGTCAGATTCTACCTTCTAGCTAGTGTATACTTATGTACAACTAAAACTAAGTTCAACAAGCTAGCACGTGTATATTCGGCACCCACAAGCAACAACTTTGAAAAATTGACACTGAAAGTGAAAGGTTTAGATAATCCTGACCTGATTTTTTATTCAATGGACTCATAAGGTGCATATTTGCTCATGCTCAAGAGTGATCAAATAAGCTCAGTATTTAACACGAATAATGTCGACAATGATGAAAACACCTTAGACCATACATACATTGATAACACTATGTTTACAGATACAGTAACAGACACTATATGTTATATAGATCTACTCTACTGGCGAACGCACGCGTTTGAAACATCGATTGGCACGGCTAAAAGTGATTTTTAAACGACTATATACGTAATATTACTTAGCTTTGTTTGGTGGAAAGGATTGTTACAGAATGGAAAGGTTTACACAAATACGTAATCTTTATAATCATTGAGATTCACTCAGGTAGCTGCTGCAGTGGGGATCAAGTTGACAGCTGCTTGTTCACCATTCTTTGTCTTGTCAGGTAAGGACTCACTTCCATTTCCGTTGATACTTAAAACTGAAATAGGCCCATCAAGCAAATTTTCCCCAGAAGTGTTACGGGATCTTTCAGGAGAAGTAGTGAAACGGAATTTTTCATCTAAATAACCTGGAACCGGAGGTTTTGGCCTATGCGTGTCTACGGCTTCAATTGGAATCTTGACGTATTCAACTCGACATCCGTAAGCAACTGGGGTCAACTTGATCACGGTATGTAATGGCACTTGCAAGTATGGTAGTTCATCTACAAGAAAAAAAACAAAGATTATAATTCAGTCCAACTGTAAACAATGCAATGACTATTACTCATTAATTTTTTTACGAACCTGATGGCTAAAATTCGTATAACATTGACTTTTAATAGGATCCAACATTAACTTTGATATACATACCTAGTCAAACTGACAAAGACTTACACCAACTTCTCCTCCACTCTCAATCCATTTATAAACGTCATCCAACGCTTCCAGCGCGCATTTGCTTCTAATGGCCATTGCCTCTTTGTTGTCCATACGGAAAAAATCATGGTTCTTGTAAGCGGATGTCGCCTGTCGTCGATATTCTCCCAAGTTGAAAACTACATACATTAAAGATCACATTCAAATATAAGAATCTCATTTCTGTGTAGCAATGCACCCCAAAAATTAATGACAACGAGATTGACAAAGTTACCTCTTGTATTGATGCCAATCCAGTTCAGGTACCGAGAAAGTTTCTTTGCAATGTACGTCTTGCCTCGAGCAGGCAACCCTACCATCGCAATAATATGCGGCGTATTCACATAGTTCGCTCTTTCCCCTGTAACACAGCAAACAAGGATAGCAAACTATATTCACAAATTCATTGCATAAACCTTGTTTAAGCATTGTTAAACATTTTCACAAAATTTCATGTGTCTCCAGTGAGCTAACCGTTTGTCACCGAAACTTTTCTTTGAAAGCACAGCGATCTTCTTCGTAACATTTTGTCTAGCTCAAGCAATATTGTGGCTATTTTTTCTCAAATTTGGTTTGCCCTTTTGCAGATTACATTCACCAAAAACTTAACAACAGAATTAACACATGAATTCAAATTCAAAGCGAAAACCAAAGCACTTCCAAATTTGGAATGGCTATTGTTAAAATCATCAGCGTGTGTAACCACATCCACTCCAGATAGTGAACCAGGGACGACTAAAGCTCGTCAAAAATATGCATCCCTCCAAATCTTTTTCCTGCGTTTTCTTCCTCAATATATCTTTTGAAAAAGCATAATTACACTCATAATATACTGCTTGTATACAATATGCGTAATATATCATCATCGTTCGTTATCATCATACTTATTATTGCCACTGTTGCTGCCAGTATGGGCCAGCAGCACTACAAATTTATCATCATACACATACCAACAACATTATGCTACGCTACTTTTGCATACATAATAAATAAACGATTTTTATAACATCATCTCGTCACATTAGCAAAACACATTTGCACTTACTTACTTTCAAATTCAATTGAAATGTATTTTTATTTTGTTTGCTTTGCGCTTTACACGTATTTGCAACTGCAATGCAAAGAGAAAATACAACCGCTCTGTAAAAAAAAGCCGTCACCACCAGTACGTAAACTGCACGAACAAGTGACGGCGACAGTGAACAAACAGAATAGAAGGACAAACAAAAATAATGCTGTTCCATTTCCATACTAATCATTACCACCACTCGTTATGTTCCGCTCTGTCTTTTCTCTTGAAATGCTACCAAGTATTGTTGTGGTCGCGTAAAAGTAAAAGCTATAGCTATCTGTTAGTATGTAAACTGTGCAAGTATGTAACGAAACGAACAACTAACAACATGCCATACATTTCTTGAACTATTGAAAAAATATAATAGAGAACTTTTTTCTAAGAAAATGTGCATTTACACTTTGCCAATTGGCAGCCTATATTTGTGATGATGCCATGAACTGAGCATGAAGGAAAGGAGGGTTCAGGAGGGAATCAGGATGATGTGATGACGTTACTTTTTATTTCTTTGTATACAAGGTCATTCGAAAACCCACACTTTCAAACACAAAAGGCATTACGAAGATATGAAACTTGTAGTTGTTTGCCCTTCTTACATTGCAAAAAAAAATCATTGCAATGCAAATTAATCTCCGCTACTTGTAACATGGCTTGCCTCGTCGTGAATACGCAAATAGTATTTCAGAGACTATAATATTTAGAGCAGAGAGAGAGAGAGATAGAGGAGAATATTTATCAGGTACGCTATGTATGCTGTTGAATGCATAATATATCACTGTAAATCGTCTAAAATATTTTTCAAAGAGAGTGTCACTCTGTTTAAAGAAGAGAAGATTTTCACCTTCAACTCTACCAACAGCTAGAGATAGATGCGCATTTTTAAAAAATCATTCAGCGAGCACGTTGTTGGATTTTCTAGGCAGTGAAATAATCTTTGTTCTCCTGCATGACGAATTTATTTTTTTTTGGAATAACCAAGACTCGAATACCGTATCATCTTTTCCTAAATAAAGAATTTTTGGTGCTTTCCTCTTTTGGGTAAATCTGGGACATGTATGCATGCAGCCCACACATCTGAAATTTTATGTGACAGTTTGGAATTGATGATGATTGATGAGTTGAGAATCATCATAAACGTTTAAAGTTACAACAATCAAATAATCGTTTTGTGAGACTTGCATGATATTATGATGATGATGGAGCGTATCCTGCTGCAAAAACTGCTCTTTGGTTGATTTACCATCCAGTTTTACTCACTTTCTTGCAAAGTAAAATTCTTTCATGCTTTCACAATATTACATCTACTCTGCAGTCTGCAGATGAACTGCGATTATGAAGAATATTTTTCCCTCTTTTTTGCATTCATATGTATTACGCATACCGATCTGATACATAGACTATGCTGCGAGAAAGGCTATCTATATTATGACACTGCGCCTTTTTTATAAGAAAAAAATGTTACATTCATGATTATGACTTGGTAAATTTTGGTATGTATGGCTTTCTCAAAAATTGCCCAGCATAAGAGGTTACCATTAGCTAAACTTTTTCTTCTCTCTGACAGTGACAGCAAAGTAAGTGTGCACTGCACATTAAAACAAGAACTAACCTATCCCATCAAAAGGCATTGTGTGTATTTACATAGGTAATAAAAGAATGATAATGATAATAACATGAGCAAGGCTTGACGTAGTAAAATAAATTCAAATTTAAATACTAAAAATACCATTAAATCTAAAACAAAAGTATGATATCTAGTTTAAACAAGTACTAGTTGTGTGTTTATGACTTTGCACATACACACCACACCCACTGCTGATATTTTTACTAGCAACTAAAGGACATTAATTGTAAGTTGTGCAAGAAACCCTGATATTTTCCACCTTTCCCGACCTGTCTTTACTAAATGTGTAGATGACTAGGTTATTCATGCAGTTATGAAATGATGACCGTCATTTAATAAAATAAACTCTTGTTATCAAGACACAGCAAGTGGGTGCAAAAATTGGCAGCTGTTTACATTCACATTTAAATCAAAGCATAGTTATATAGTCATTTTACATTTAGGACAATAAATTAGTAAAAGCAAAATGCATAAATTTTTTGCTTGTGTAAGTTGCAGAATGCAAATCAAGCAAGTTTATTTAACGTTGACGCTAAGAACGACTCTTGGGCTGCTTGGCCTTAAGAATCTCATAAATTGCTATGCTGTAAATACTTGACATAGGTATATTAAATGCACACATGAAATACCCTTTGTAGCGAGTACCCGAGCAAATTGCTTGCCAAAATAGAAACAAATGTGATAAACAAAATTTTATGTAGGCAGAGCATGCATATACGTCAGTACTTTCTCTGCCAATAATAATAACTCTTCTTTACTGTACTCAAGTGTTAAGACCACTTAAAACTTAACTCAAACAAAAGGTTACAATTATAAGAAAAAAATCCTTCTCTCTAGCACGTCCTATGTATCAAAGTACCTACACAGTATGCGACATTAAATTATGTTATTAAAAGAAAAACAGACTCACGTCACGACCATGTAAGCAAAAACAAGGACAAAACCAGTACAATGCCAGTAAAAGTACCTATATATGTTAATATTGACAGCTTGGTTCTGCACACTTCAGAAACGATGACACACTACTCACAATAAAAACATGGAAAACCTTTTTTTAAAGGTTATTGGAGGTAGACAAAGAGTAAACCAGTAAGTGCATTTGTTTCAGTCTGCTTGGAAATACAGATTATTTCATTGCAGCCTTGTATGAAATTCGATTGCAAGTACACATAATGCAAAACTGGGAGTATTGGTACTAACGGCATACAAAGGAAAGGCATTGAGAATTAATATACCTATGAGCATGGCAAAATGTGCACTTGATTTTCTACGACTAATTAAATTAACATTGCACTGCAATCTCAATCTACTTTATTGCATTAACGTAATTAACATGAACAAATAGTAAGTATTACTAACCAGGAATGGAGAAAGAGTAGCGACGACCAAGAACTCCCATCCTTTTCTGATGAGCCAGCGTGATTTTTTTACTCTATCTCACGCCACTTCTACCCACACACAAAAGGACGCAAAATGTACACGTAAATTAACTGTCAAAATTATGTATTTATGCTTAATTCGCCCCTAAAAACACACGAAATTGTTGACCACCTGTGTTTCAAATTTAAATTGACTTTCACCACTGCCAAAAAATTACATGGTGGTGGTGGTGACACTAAAAATGGACAAGAGTTTGTTAAAAAACACCACGCATCATATCAGACAAACACTCACTGTCAAAATTCGTTTAAAATGAGTTCACTATCGCACACCGTTTTTCCTTCCAGAGTCAACGTGTTTCACGCTTTAACCAAACAACTTCTCTCTGAAACTCATTTACTCATATTACGTACGTACGAGTAGTGCGAGAAAAATTCAAGGTAAGATCATTTCACTACTTTTATCACACCATACGAATCACATCAAGAACTATACTACTACTACTACCGTCGCAACCTTCAAATCGAACGACTAAGCAAATGCGAGCTAAAAAAAGTAATGATAACAAAAAATCACTATTCACGCAGAATAAAAAAACTCAAGAACAAGTAAACAGTCAGTTCCGAAAAAAAATTCGTACATATATCACATCAGTAAGTACATCAGTCAGAAGTTACACTATTGGGAAATAGTTTATTTTCGTTGCGTTGCAAAGTTTGACCTGATATAAAAGCTGTGACGAGCACGATCAGAGATGAAATGGATAAAAATGTGCCATCGTAATGAAAGTAAGCTCAGGCTTAAATATATACATATATACATGCCCTACATGACATTATTCACATAGGCAATTATTATATATATATACATATATATTGCACTTTCTTAAACCTACTGCCCATTTTTATTCATTTTTGCACATGTACCTATTCGTACATACGTGCACCAACAGCAGCAGAATAACCAGATCAAATTCATGAAAAAAGAATGAAATGAGTGGAGAGAGTTATAGCGAACGAATATGTTACAATTTTATAGTAGCAGATATATAGTAGTGGATATATTATTTGGATATGTATGTACCCAGATAGGTATGTTAGTCCATTCGGCAATACATAATGATAATGGGTTTTTTTTGGGTATACGTGTGCAATGTTCATCTACAACAGACAAGAACATTCAGCAGATTTTCTTTTGTACTTAGCAATTGTACTTGGAACCCTAATGCTACACTTTTTTATAGTAGTAGTGGCAGCAGCATGAGGAGAAAAATACACAATAAATGAAAATGAAAGAGACGGGAAACGAAAGAAAGCACATGTACTTTTTTGTCAGAAAGAGTATACTCAATAATGTACGCAGTCTGCTCGAATTTTTTTATGCAAAGCAATAAAGAAAAAAAAATATGAGTTGACTTCAACTGCTTTCCTTCAATTCATTTCCCTTTTTCTTTTTTTATGTAACCTCAGTATATGTGGTAAGAAAACACTAAAAAAAAGACTCTTCACTGCACTGCGTGCTAACTTATACTAAAGTTAATGTAACGTATAGCAGAGTGTGTTTGTCGTAAGTATGTGTATTTGTCTCTCACTTTACTTGTTTTAGATTTCTGTCCTTTTTGGCTATTTTATTACATGATCAGACCACCACCACCGCTAATCCGCTTTATATGTTATATACACTAGTACGAATATACGAACTACGTAAGAAATTCAGAAATGATCTGCTTTACAATACTTTTTTTTTTACAAAAAGTGCATGGATATATTAATACACATTCTGCTGCTGCTGTGTAGTAGATGATGATGTGCAACCGAAAGTTTCCGAGCCGAATGTCAAAACCCGAGATAATATATGTATGTATGTTTGTACATAAAAGACACTAAAGAAAAGAAAGTAAAAACTTTATCACTGACTGACTGAACTGAACTCGTGTATCCCTTGGTTTAGAGGGATATTAAATATGTAATATCCATGTCGCTCTCTCCTTATCCTGCGTTGCGGCTAGGCATGCAATTTTGAATAGATGGATTGCGTGTGGCGTGACATGACCTAACTCACATGTATTATTCCAAAGATTTTGACAAAGTATGACTGAAAACAAGTTATTAGTACAAATAGTCATCAACGCAATCATTAAATATTCTTTTCTTTCAAAGTGTTTTTGGAATAGTACAGAAGGAAGTATAAGAGAAAAAAAGTTATATCCAAATCCATTCAAGATAATGACAGTTTTTAGTGTACGATTATAAAGGTGCTGAAGAAGAAAATGATGAATTAATTTTTACTGAAGCTGTAACTTTATTTTCGCACTCGTACATTGGCATGTGTATAATTTAATACGCAGTTGATGGTGATTGTGCAACATTACGTTGGCCATTAAAAGAAATTAGGCAAGAAACTATCAGAAGATACTGAAGCTAAGTATATAAACAGATGAAACTACACAACATTATACGTTATGGTTATCTTCAACTCTAAAAACAACACGTGATATCGTTATTTCTACGACTTTAGTCCGTGGAGAGTATAGATGACTAGAGTGATGACTGATGAGTAAAACAATGCAGGATGGTGTCAACAGTGCCTCCAACGTTCTCCTTGGTCAGTGATATTAAGCATTTGCGAATGGAGGTTCAATACTGTGCAATTCGTATGATGATGCAAGCAACTCGTTTTGCAATTTGATAAACTTTTGGGAATAAAAAATATCTCCTGGACTGACAAAAATTCATTTTATGCAAATAGGTATATATCATTATATCAAAAGATACGATATAATGTGACAGACAGGTGCTTACATAGACTTATTTACTACCACTCTGGGTGCTTAAACTACGACTCATTTTTTTATCGCCATTAATAAATATATTGCATAAACTTATGGGCACATCTATTTAATTAGCCCATTTATACTTTATTTTGTAAACTAAATTTGACTGAATGGTTTTACGTTACTTTGCAAATGAAAATACAGATATTTAACAAAATGCTATTTATACATATTTTACGCGGAATACAGCAATTCTGATTTTAAGTGCACATTCAACTTGTTAGGCAATTTCATGGCTCATGATGACACAATTAATGATGAAAAAATGTGAAGACTACAGAGGAAGCATGAAAGCTGAAACTAATGCAAAATACCTATATACGTGGTCCAAAGTGCTAAAACTAATGCCTTTCTTAATTTTTTCTCACCATTAAACATGTCGCTTCGAATAGTAGACTTCAAATTGTGCAAAGTTTTGATTCTAAGTAATGTGCATACTTTCATATGGAATATACGTATGTTGTTCAAATATATTCCTGTTCTATTCTATGTCCTGTTCTAAGCATAACTGATTGACACCTTCAGAGTGGCAGCAAATATGAAGTATTAAAAATGGTTTGTCTCATCTCTCAGTCTCTCTCCATTATGGCGTATAGACACCAACATTTGTGTGTCTAATCTATTTCAACCAGCGTTTACAGCGAAATGAAATATTTGCAAGCTAGGATAACCGCTAATCTAGCTACGGCATACTAAACAATTCCAATGCCATTGACACCCAAAATCACTTTATGTGAATGACACTTGAAACATTCAATTCATTTTCCAGTATGCAATGGATTTATGCGAGTGATTGAAATATGATTCGTAAGAGGAAGTGTATACTTGTTGTGCTCTTGTATCACTCATGAAAACCTGAATGCGAAATAAATAAAAAGTTGTATGTACGAATTGCAGACATTTGGAATTAATCAATGAATATGAATCAGATCGTGATCAGGATCTGATATCAATCAATGAAATCATGATAAAAATTGTTCGTCAAAATAGTGAAAAAAATGATGACTGCAAGAAAATATTGCAAATAAAGGAAGAGATCAATTGCATGAAAAAGGAAACAAAAAAAATATCGCCTCGTGCTACTTATCATCCTAAAATAATATGAGGAAAAACACGCAGCAAATGCGTGATGTGATGAACGATAGCCATGAATGAATACATGAACATTCGATGTTTTTGAATCTTCTTCATTACAACACCTCAGTATAATATGTAGTAATAACGCAGCATAAAATAAAAGATAAACAAATATATAGCATATTATCAGTTGGTTTGTCTCTAATTTCATCAACCTGATGACTTGTCTAAATTCTAATGGTAATAATAGCATGACACATGCTGGCCCATCATTGATGGGTATTTTCCAAAGAATGCTATCATTTTATTACTTTGTTTTATATATTTCTCATCACCAAATTACTTTATTGCATTCCT
This sequence comes from Lepidocyrtoides sp. E14, assembly GCA_027743805.1. Taxonomy (NCBI): domain Eukaryota; kingdom Metazoa; phylum Arthropoda; class Collembola; order Entomobryomorpha; family Entomobryidae; genus Lepidocyrtoides; species Lepidocyrtoides sp. E14. Next base: position 9,563 of record JAHZMZ010005367.1, read on the forward strand.
CCTGTGAAATTGCAGTAGTCATCCCATCCATCATATATGAACTTGCATTATACCACTTAAAGTATTACTGATAAACTCAAAAGATCATGTGATCTTTAAATCTTTATCCTCCCTAATTTCCCTTGTTCGTCGAAATTCAAATTCACAAATTCGTCGCTTCACTCAAATTGCACATGATAAATTATTCGAAAGCGTAACTAGTGTTTTGTCCAGGTTGTGTCGCAGTCGCAGCAGTCGTAAACTAATATGGCTTAACAATTAGTAAATAGACAATAAAACGCAATTGAGGGCATGCTTACCAATGGAATTGCTTCGTCCACAAAGTTGTACATGACGTGACCTATAACAGCAAATGTGAATGGGCGGGGGTGGATTACTCATAAATGCGTTCGTTGTTGTCACAATCGCTGGAGAAGTATCACCTTGATGCTCATCGCCACTTTCCCCTTCGCTTTCCCTTTCCGGATTTCTCTTAGTAATGTCCAATTTCATCTTGTTGGAAGCCATATTGTA
>JAHZMZ010005368.1:0-10238 GCA_027743805.1 Lepidocyrtoides sp. E14
TCATACTTAGCACAGTCATGTGTGGACTCTGTTTCAACTTGAATTAAAAATTGAAATCACGCAGTTAAGAATAAATATGTCTGAAATTTCATGAAAAGGAGATAAACTAATGCTTTGTAAACTGTAAAACAGTTTTTCCATACCCTAATTATTGATATCTATGTGTCTTAACAGCATAATATGGAGTAATATACATATATGGCAACAAAAATAAGAATTTGGTGCAAATCTTAAGCTTTAGCATGGGCTGCTTAGACCCAACTATTACTATAAAACGATTTTCGCTGCTTTTTATAGTCTCGCATTCTCGTAGAATCATAAATAGAGTACAAATCCTTACATAGAATCTAAACCTACTTTCAGTATCCTAGAAAAGGGTACAAAGTACAGGTCAAACAATAATAGGCAAAAATAATACTTTAATTAAACTGATTAATACTTTGAAGCGATGAATCCTTTTAACAGATAAATAATACTCATAAAATGAAAAAATGAGCCAAGAATTACACACAATTCATATAAATGGAGCATTATACGGCAACTTAATAGCAGAAAAATACTGCATCGATTGAACATTGAAGTTTATTATGAAGAACATATCGTCAGTGTGCTATCAAAATCTTATAACTATTAAAAAAAAATAATACAGTGCTCCCTTAAAATGGAAATCTTATAACTACAATGTTATTTTCATAGCGCACTGACGATATTATTTTTCTCTTTTTTGATTTACTGATGGTGACTTAGTTAATTCTAAAGACCGCTCCCATAGTCTTTTTTGTATCACTGGATCATTCACTTGTCGATTTTGAGCTTTCACTTTACCACTTTCAAAGTAGTTTCCCCCACATATTTCCGCAACTTTTGGAGTTAAAACAGGGTACAAAACTGTATTAGCTGCACCATCAGTAGTCTGAGCCAAGAGGAAATATAAATACAAACATGGTTGACAGTCTTATTTCACAGAGAATTTACAAAGCCACTCACTCTCAAGTTGTACATAAACACTTACTCGACAAAAATACTTCAAAATGGGACGAAATAAACGTGCGATGAATCCTAAATCATTCCACAGGTCAGTTGGAATTTCTCCTGGGTGCACGGAGTATGCGTGAATATTTAGTCCTTCGTCTTGAAATTTTTTCTCCAATGTTCTTGCGTGAACAACTTGACAAAGTTTGGAATCAAAATAGCACTTCACGGCACTATAAACCTTGCTGAAAGTATGATTAGCAGAACGTACGCATTTTTTTTTTTTTTTTGCAACTTTTATGAACATTATCATCAAAGTCATCTTATTATTTATCATTGATGACTCATAAATTATGAGTTTAAATTTCGAGGTTTCTTCATTTACCTTGTCTCCAACTCATCAAAGTCTAGTCGACCACCTCTCTGAGCATGAGATGAAGTGTTTACTATTTGGCATGCTTCATTCTTTTTGGTAGCTGTCTCTATTATTTGTGAAAGCAGCAAATTGCAAAGCAAGAAATGTGATAAGTAGTTGACTTGAAAATGACTTTCAAAATCGTCCTCAGTCCTTTCATAAGGTGCGTTCATTATACCAGCTATTTTTTTTGGAAAATGAATCAAAGCAGTTAAACTCTCATTAACTGTTTTCGTAAAAATCAAAATGACACATACATGAAAGCATTAAGCCGGATACCATTATTCAACAACAAATCTATACGTCTTCCCTCTGTACAAGTTAGCACATCGTTTGCAAAACGGCGAACAGAGTTCAGTGACTTTAAATCAAGTTGAAACAATTTGACATGACCGGAAGAAATTCCCAACTTGCGGATCTTTTCGATTTTTCCTTCACTAGCAGCAATATTTCGAACACCTACGTAGAAATCAACGATGAATGTAATATGGGATTTAAATGAAACCGGAATGCACTGAAGCAATCGCACGTAAATCTCAAATTTAAGCAATAAAATATGAGTGTTTATTATGAGCTGTTACCGAGTATCACTGTGTAGTCTAGCTGTAGTAACTTTTTCACAATATCGAACCCAATACCGCTCGATCCTCCGGTCATGACAGCAACGTGAGAAGTTTTTGGTTCTAGTTCTATTATTGAAAGATGTTATCAACACCCATGAAATGAATGAAAAATATGTGCACAATGTTACAGTAACATGTTTTTTCACATAATTTTTTTTTCAAAATGTGCTTACTTTCAAAATCAATGTAAGGTGCCTTCACGAAAATGTCCTTAACCAGATCAACAAACGCAATACTAGAGCCAATGATCACCAGATACCAAAACTGCTTGAAAAGTCGTGCTATTACATTACCTGGAGGAGTAACTCTTTCTCGTTCTTGAGAAATTTCTGTCATATTGAAGTTTTACGAGCTAGTAATTACTGAGTTAATAAAGTTTGCTTAAGTTTTCAGCTAGAGTTAGAAATATTTGGCAGCTTGAAATTGACAACTTACAAGCCTCGCATTTAAAGTGCTTGCAATTTCAATTGCAAGTGATAGGGCTATCACATCGTAGTATGTAGCTATTTATTAAATACTGACGATGAATTTGTTTTCACGTAAAAACTGCCATAATACATTGTACCACAAATTTTTCATAATTTTGTTATGCAACACATGTGCGCTGCATACTGTTACTGTTAACGTCACTGTCGACCACTTGCAACGAGCAAGCAGTTCTGTGAAACATTTTATAACCACCCCATATGCAATAACAGCAAATTTTTGAAAGGGGTTGTTATGCTTGAGAAAACTTGCAAGGTGAGTTGTATAGTTTTTACCTCACTTGCAGGTTACCTATACAATACCGTGCATACAGTTAACAGTTGAGCCTACTATGGTATATTGTACTTTCCTCTGTATCTACCAAATGTTAATTATGAATTATGATATGATGCAACTACATACTAAAAGTACTACTTAGTTCGAAAATGTGTCCTTATGTATACTTAATGGGAATTTTTTGTTTCATCTACATTCATCAACGTAAAATTATCTGTCGTTGTGTATTGCAATTGCAAATTTACTCCAATGCCAACTACTTTACTAAGTAACTTCATTATGTCTAACTCCGTCTGACAAACTGACAATGTTACAGACAACGGACAAAAAAGAGAAAACTCCATAATATTACCAACTTATATTGTAAGATGTATTTGGAAAAAGTCTTTTAAGAAGTTGTATGGCAGAAGATTAAGTTTCAAAGAGTATTTAATATTGATCCTGATTAGTGTGTTCAGTATAAATTACTTCATTTTTTACTCACAGTCTGTATTGAAAGTCAAGTACGGATGACTGAACGCACACAACGTATAATACACCATTGATGTTGGTTATCTGCTCATCGTGTACCATGTACCATATACGTTAGCGCTTTGTAAATGATGAAGCACTCGTATACTACGCGGTTATTGTTAGTTATCTCCTCATCGTGTACCATGTACCATACGCTAGCGCTTTGAAAATGATGAGGTTGGCTGAGGAGAAGCTCTCTTGTATTCATTCATTCATTCAGCTTTACTTGCTGGTATGGTAGTAGTGGTAATGACAGACAGCTTGAAATATGCGCATAGAGGGGTACCACTATTGACTATAATATTATATTTTAATCAAAATAAAGATTACACAAATTTACACCGCACAGCACAGCGTTGAAAACTTGAAATATGATTAATTTAGTGTACACCTCACATACAGCAGGAACAGGAATACAAGAGTCGCTGGAGATTATAATTGCATCAAAACATTGCCATGTGCCATACTGATTTCATAATAATATGGTTTTCTCATTAAATTTTGCTGATTGCAGCCATAATTTTTTTTGAATTAAAACTTTCCAGGAAAAAATGAAAAAATTACTAGACACTCGAATACAGTTTATGTTTACTGATGAGTGACGCATACATTATGACTATATTATTAATTATGTGCATGTACCATGTAGTTTATGAAACACGCATCACGCACGCATAATTTCAAATTGTTTGTTTAATTGGTGTTGTTATTTTCATTGACGTATGCTTTGAAGAAACTAAAATTTTGTATGTTGTTCGCAATTTGTATTTTGTTTGACGCTTGAATTTGTTAAGTAAGTCGTTTAATTTTCTACATACTATATTCATAAAAACAAAAGAATACAATGCGATAATAGATACTTGAGTAAAAATGCTGTTGATAAGCCAGTGTCACAATAAATTATGAATAAAAAGCCAAAAATTTGTTAGGTTCAATTTCAATTCTCAACAGACATGATGGCTATTGACGCTTCATTCACTTTACAAGTGCTTTCTCAATAACTCAAAAGACCGTCCCCACAATCGCTGTTGGGTATACGAATTTGTAGCTTCCCAGCTTGGTGTAACGGCTTTCCCGCTCTCCAGATAGATCCCCCCTTTGTTTTCAAATTCAGAGGAGAAAGCAGGCCACAATATCGTATCCGCAGCATTTTCAAAGGACTGCATAATCATTGTTTTAATTTACATATAATTACATACGTTTTGATAAGCACTGATTTTTGTAAAATTTCTGTTATTTTTCACTTACTCGGCAAATAAGATTGCCCAATATGGAACCAAATCCAATACTTTCAAACAAGTCTATATTTATCATGCCTGGGTGTACTGCATAGCAGTTGACGTTTGCGCCTTCAGTCTTCAACACTCGTTCCAGCGTGAGCAAAGACGTAACTTGACACAGCTTGGAATCCAAATAGCACTTCATAGCGTTGTATGTTTTACTATTCAGAACATGCATCAAGTGTGGAAGTGTGGGAGTCAATCACTTTTTTCAACGGTTAGATTCATTTTAATAATTTACCTTTTCTCAAGTTCTAGAAAGTCCAACTTTGAGCAAAAATGAGCAACTGAGGAAACATAAATGATTTGACATGGTAGATCCTTTGCTTTCGATGTATATTTCATCCTTTCCAAAAGATGATTTGTCAAAAGGAACTGGCTAAGATAATTAATTTGAAAATGACATTCGAATCCGTCATCACTGCGCTCATACGGGGCGTTTATGATTCCAGCTACAGGAGTATTTGATGTGTTTGAAAGAAGATGATGGTTAGCAAAAATATTTTAGTATTGGTCATTTTATGGCTAAAATATTTTAAGTCATATTTTGGGATGTAATACCATTGCATATGAGAAGATCAACTCTAATCGCCCTTTCTAAAACAGCTTCAGCAAATTTGGCCATTGACTTGAGTGACTTCATGTCTACTTCAATCAATTTCAAATTTTTAGTTGGAATTCCCATTGCCTTCAGTTTTTTCACCTTTCTCTCACACTCTTCAATTTGTTTGATTCCTGAAAACAACAAACATGCAAGATTTATGTATAATTGGATAAAAATGTAATTATGAGCACACTACCCTCTACCACCACATCAAGCCATGGCCCATGTTTCGAAAAAACTTACCCACAATTACAGTGTAATCTAACTGAAGCAACCTTTTCACAATTGCAAAAGTCAGGCTTCTTGGACCGCCAGACACAACCGCTACCTGTCCCGTTTTGCTTGGAATACCTTAATACAAATTGCTATTTTATATATTTACACGTTTTATGTATTTTTTTCTAAATTTGCAGACTCAGGTATTTTACCATCTTACTTTCAATGTCCAGCTCAGGTGGCTTTGTCGTCCAGTCTTTAAAGACAAGCAAAATCACGTAAATTGTACTGACAACTCCATCGTACCAAATAGATTTCAATAAACGGCGAAGCCACCCTCCCGGTGGGGTTTCATAAACGATTTGATATCTTTCTGGTAAAATAAAATTTCGAAAATGAAATGCGCCTTTCCTCATCATTCTGGTTTATTATTATTGAACAGTGCAGTACAAATCACTAATACACTGTAGTCATACAACTGTATTTTGTTCAAAAGTGATAAGATGATTAAGTTTATTTCTACAAGGGAATCGTTTTATACTAAAAGTTTTTAAGACCACGGTTATAAATTTGTACGGGCTAGGTCATGTAATGAAAGACACATTGAAAATGTTTGGACAGTCTGAATAAAGAGTGAGCGACTGAAGTTTATAACATTTCTAAAAAAATAAATGCTCTTTCTACGGCCATATCATTGTAAACTTTGTGTAGGTGCTACTTCACACCATCCACCTAAAGCCGTCAACAGGATATACAACCCTGGGAAAGACTGGAAAGATGCTATGAGAAAAATGCTTCCAACCGATATCCATATTATAAAGTACATTTAATGTTAGTGTTATGTTTAATCACGCGCACATGCATTGCATACACCTAGCTGGCACAAAACAGTACGCCATATCTTACAAGTACAAAGAAAAGAGACCATTTAAGCAGTCATACGACTAGTAGCATTACATGAAATAACTTCCTTCGTTATGACGTTTTTCCCACGAAATAATAAAAATATGGTCTGTTTGTGCTCATGCATGTTCAAAATATGCAAAGCTGAGACCGTGTGGTGAGTAGGTATTAAATTTATTTGTGCATATGTATATGTAGCATTGTTGAGGAATTGGGGTTTAGAAAATTGTAATGTTGCAAAAAGCAAGTTCAAGAGAAGTAATCAAAATGATTGTTATTGCGCAAGCCACCACAAACAACGAAAAATAAACAAGATGGCCATGGACGATGCATAGTTGCTAGTATGGACAACTGTAACTTCAGTAAGATACTACTTTTCTTCAACAATAATACCTCCTCGGAACCGTAACATTTCCTCCTCAAAATGGCTAGCTATTAAAATGCTATTTGATTATTATGTACCTCAATGGGCTTATACGCTTGCATACTTCATCTGATTGAATTGAGTTCAGCATGACCTATGTATGTAAACCTCCAGGAAAATAAACATGTTTGGTAAATGACAACATACAACAATTTGCTTGTTTACTAAAATATTTTTACTGAAGAGGTAAATACTGTTATTACGTCCGTTTCCTCCATTGTGCATAGTGCGTACGGCGTACACACACACTGAGCCACTGGGCATTTAACCTCAGTTCAGTGAAACTCTACTTCCTTTACTTACCGTAGTACGTAAAATTCACTGAAAAAAACTACATTAAGCTACTTAAGAAGCCATTAAGTTGTGTGTAATATGCTCAATGTTTCCTCGTGTCTAACGGTAGCAAACAAAAGGGTTCCCTAAATAAATTGGCAAATTGTAAGAAAAGGAGATGCGTATTATTCAAACATTTTCACACTATGCACTTACATGCACAATTTATTTGGAACATTATGATGATGGCTATTATTACGATGAGTATTGACAATAATAACAACAGTGAGTTATAAAAATATGAGATCTATTGTCGACTTTGCCAATTTTCAGATTGAATTTCATGCATATTTGTGGAGACTTTAAAAGGTATATTTTTTAAAATTTTCAGCTTATTCCAGCTAGTTGTAGTGATTTAGCGTAGAGAACGGCTTGAATGTCTTTATTTCTTGCTTGATCAGAAACGCCAATGGCAGCGCCACTTTCCATATATAGACCTCCTAGGTTGGAATACTTTGGTGAAAGTGAGGGCCACAAAATAGTGTCCGCACCATTGTCAACACTCTGTCAGAAATTAAATGAATTACAGTTCATTAAAATACGCTTTCTGAATTTCATAAATTAATAAATGTGGCTTATCGACTGGTAAATCATACTCGAAACATCCATTTTGTCAATTGTCCGATTAACCCAACCAAATAGCAAACACCACTATACCACAGGTCCGTTGGAATCATTCCTGGGTGCACAGCGTAACAATGTACCTGCGAATTTTGATCTTGTAACTGTCCCTGCAGATGAAGCATGCTCATGACAGAATAAAGTTTCGAAGAGTAGTAGAACTTTAATGGTGTATACACGGATCTGTTGGAAAAATTAAGAAAGTAAAACTTAATAGGCTTAAATATGATGGAAGCGATAAAATAAGTCAGTCGAAAGTGTACGATTGCAATTTACTCGATTATTTTTCGTCACTTACGCTGTTTCAAATTCATCAATATTGAAATTTCCATATTTATACACAGCACCTGATGTGTATATAATTTGACACGATCCTTGCTTTAAAACTGCAGTTTCCTTTAGTCTTTCCAATAGTAAATGTGATAACAAAAAATGACTTAGGAAGTTAACTTGAAATTGACTTTCGTATCCATCCACTGTAAGTTCATACGGCGCTTTCATAATAGCAGCTGCAAATAAGAGTTTGGAAAAGTTGGTACAGAGAAATTACGATGGAAAATTTTTTAAAGTTACACAAACTGTTACCGTTGCACAAAAGCAGATCAATTCGAGTGGTCTCCGTCAAGAGACAATTTGCAAATTCCCTCATGGAACCCAAAGACTTCAAATCCATTTTCAAAAATTTTATTTTACTGAAGCTGAGCTCCTTGTTGGAATCGGCAAATGCAGCCAAACGCTTCTCACTATCCACAATATTTCTCACACCTAGATTATGTTTTAAAATAAGAATCTTTGTCATTTGCAATATACTTCTGAGATTTAAAAGTATGGCCATGAAAAATAAATAAATAAATAAATAAACAAATAAATGGGTAAGGGCAGAAAAAAAAACACTAGGACCCACCCATTATAACGGTGTAGTCCATTTGAACCAAGCGTTTTATTAAGCCCAGCGCCAGACCGCGCGGTCCACCAGTGACAACTGCAACTTGTCCGGTTCTCTGCTCAATTTCTGTATTGAAATTTTAAGTTAAAGTTTCCAAACATTATTTGATGACCAAGTTTTTAAATTTTTAAAAAGTTCTGCTGTAATTACACCTACTTTCAAAATCTGGAGTTGGTGGGCGCGTGGATAATTCTTTGAATGTAGAAACCGTTGCAATGTACAAAGCTAAAAGGAAATCATACCAGAAGTATGCAACCAGTCGTTTGTACCAAACACCTGGAGTCTTTACAGTTGATGGTTCTGCCATTGCCTGATTGTGTGTAGAGTTTATATTTTTAACACTTTGATCTTCACTAAAAATATATTCTATCAAGTTTCAAAACGCTCAGACAAACATTCTCTATTACGCTAATACCGTAACTTGGAATTCAGTAAGAAAAATAAAATAAAACTAATGCAAGTGCATTTTCTTCTCTGTCACGTAAATTCAGATACGCAATGGAATACCATAATTGGTCATTAAATGTACTATACTTGGACTGAGATTAATGTATCCTCAGAACTATCTCTACTGTTTAGTAAGATAATGAAAAATTCTACAAATTTTCCTTAATCATTTGGATGATTAGTACATGTTCCTCAATCTAATGATTTTATAATAATCTAATACATATACTGTGAGCTTTCCCAGTACCAATACATATGCATGTGTAGGCCCTAGAACAGCCTGTTAATGGCCTATTACGAGAGTGAACCATTGCATTATTGCCTGTGGCTAAATTATGGTTGTTTACCTGTCTACTCATCTTGAAGGAAATCAGAGATACCTGCGTATACTATACACTAACATCATGATGAAAAACTTTTTAAAGAATTGCATGCTCTACGTACGATGTACAAAGATTGTATTTATACTCATAACTTTCTCATGATGAAGTGATTTATTTTTTCAGACGCCTCTACTCCGTTGTCTATTTACAATAATAAAATGAACTTAAGCAATAATTATTTTGAAATGTATTTATTTTACGGTTCCAATCTGTTGAATTTTTTAAGGCAAGTATCAGTACGAAGCGTAATATGATTATGAAAAAATAATATTTATAGTAATTACCATTTACTGTGAAATTGATCCATTTGAGTTATTGAAACTTATTTTCAGTTGAAGTGTCAGAAATGTATAAGTAGCAACCAGACCTACAGTCTATTAAAAAACGACATGAAGAATCATTAATTCAGCTGCCTACAGCCAATAATTTAGTCATCGAATGAATGAATGCATAAAAATCTCATCTTACTGTTCCAAGAAAGCTATAAGAATACTGGAAAAAGTACAGCCCGTCTATGCCAATGTCCTTCAGGACAAAATTGATATGCTTCAGAGTACCCCTTCCGTGAGTAAGATTTGGATCATAATGAAAAATTAACCTTTGCATCACTCTCTTACTGTCATCACACTTATTAGAAAAAGGATTTAAAAAACATTCATGCGTTAGAACAAGCTGTTCATTAAGTTGGCATTATTGATTTATATTGATTTGGAGTACACCTTTCTTTTGGTTTCCACAAAAAACAATGTAATTGCAATGTATAGAATTAAGTATGTCCAATAATAAATTAATGAGA
>JAHZMZ010005369.1:0-13122 GCA_027743805.1 Lepidocyrtoides sp. E14
TAGCATTACCAAAAATAATATGGGTTTAGCATTACCAAAAATTAATATGGGTTTAGCATTACAGAGGTGGGTTTAGTTTTGTCCGTTCGTTTGAGCATAAATTGTAGATTAGTATTATAACAAGAGGAAGCAAAACAGCCTGTGTACAACATTTACATACAAGCATCAATAATTTTTCCAGTACATTGCTCATGTGGATTCCGCACGTTGGGAAAGAGAGAGAGAGAAAAAAAAACTCTACTTTTGATTGCTACAAGTTGTGATACATTTTGCATTTCTCCTCCGAGAAAATGTGATACCAATTTTTCCTGTTCGTCTCTCCCTCCAATTCTCTCTTGCCATTTCTCCTCCATCTGTCTGTGTGCTCAAGTAGGCCAGTTTGTAAAACTCATGTTGAGTAATTCTATAAACATCGGATAAAATCCATTATCGGTTTTGCTCCACAACAGCTAAAGCTTTTCATCCCCTTGTCTGGTTTCCCCTCACACAAAAATATTTTTATGCTGCATAAGAAACCACCTTAGCTCACCATGCAAAAGTTACACGCCTTCGTAGCCACTTAAATGTATGTATGTAAGTAAGTATATAAGGGACCATACAAGACCATATTATTTGAGCTGAAGCAAGACAGTTTAGTGTAGCTAACTGAATAAAATGGAATATAAAATATTTAATAATAATGGCAATAATATGTGAAGTTTTGCAAACTTTTAGTAGAATTTCCTTCTATACTTTTCTAACGAGTTGGTAGAAAAAGAGAGCAATGCGAATATGAATATGCCTCTTCGGCTTACTCTTAAGAGTCACTTTACTTTTTTCATGAAATACAACGCCTGTAATTCTTAATTTTCAGCGTGTTCGTCATTCGTGCATTGGAGCAAACTAAAAACCATCGTGGCCACAAGCGGAAAACATTTGCATATAGCCCATAGGAAGAAAAACTATTTACCTTATCCAATTCCATTACTTTATCACTCATGATAAATGAAAAAAAATACAACATTGGCATTTAAAGTTGTTCTCAACGCACATCACGTTCGAAATGAGTATATAACAAGATTTTGTGCAAATCCAAGAGAAAAAACTAATCTATATTTCTGATACGCTGAACTGAAGAAGAGGCCATCAATTTTTATTTTATTTCAAGCTACAAGGCGTGTCCATGTGTGAGCATGAATTATGAAACATTTCCCTAATATTTTTCATTCCGTTCATATTTTCAACTTTGGGCTTTCTTATTGGAAATTTTCGTGAAGTGGAAGTTCTCGTAGATTTTGCAAAAACTGTCGTCGTCGTCGTCATTCCCATTCGTTGATATTTTTCTCCTGCTGTTTGCATCTCCGCTAAATTACAACAACATTTTAAAGTGACACCACCGCTCCCACTAATACTATGCCGAATGATCCAAACCAATTGCGTTTATTCGTGTGAGCAATCTCTTGTAAATTCTTCTTCATGGAAACATTATTATTTATTTAGACATGATATACGGTATTAGTTTTTAAAAAGGGAGAGACAGAACAGAGAGTCAGAGAGCTATATGCACAAAATATTCTCTCTCTCTCTCTCTCTCTCTCTGTCTCACACACACACACACACGAGTAAGTATGGAATTTTGCGTCGCCAAGACACATGACAGTTATTCATGCATGCATATAGAAACTGACAGGATGCACGCAAGATGACAGAAGACATGCTGGGGACTGTAAGGCTCATGCATGACTGGTAAGACGAATATTTATTTTTTGCCCATGACGTCCTCTGCGTTTATGAACTTCGTAAAACTCTGATACGAAATGATATTAGCATCACACAAACGCACACAACATTATTGCCTTTGCCAAAACATAATATGTCGGAATGACGTGCCTTAATCATGTACATTTTACCAATTATCGTCGAAACGAAAATGAATAATGGTTGGGTACGACCAAAAAACATTATTTTTCTCTTGCTCGTCCTTTCTCAAACACATACTCGAAATTCACGTATTTAAAGACACGACATATCTTGTCATTCCAGCTGTCTATCTATCCATACATATTAATGAATATATACTATGTACGCGCGGTATGTCGCATGGCCATGCTATGAAAATATTATTTTTTTAAACTACTTTTTTTAACATCAACTGTGACTAGAACCTACTCGGTTCCTCCGATTTTTCCAACATGATGAGTTAAAAGTCTCTTTCTTTCTGTCTGAGCCCGTAACACTATATTGGATTTCATTTGGTTTACATACAACGAACCTGACTTTTTTTTCTTACTCCATTCCTTTTACATTCTCAGTGATCATATTATTTGCCAGCAGTTAATATCATTTTTAACTCTTGTTCTGGTCCATGGCTCGCATTTCTCGAAAAATTATTTCTAGTAAAGAAGTTTTTTTTTATCCGTCAGTATAGTAGCTATAGTAGTAGTATTCCATCAGAAGTTTGTTCAGTGTTATTTTACTTCAGCTGCCAGGTTCACTTTTCGCATCTTATGGGATAAGAAAGTTTCAAATTTCAGCAAACTTGAAGCAATACTAGCATGTAAAAATGGAAAAGTGGGCTGACTATGAGTGAAAATATTTGATAAGTATTTATTGTATTAATCCTACTTAAAGAACACTTTACGTAATCACCCTGTAGAGTCCACTCAAAAATAGTTTTTGAAAGTAGTTTCACTCATGTTTGCAACGCATAGTCAAAGAATAAAAAAACATCCAACTGAGCAGCTTAAATTGCTTGAATAGTTTGAAGAAATAATAATAAAAACGGGTGTAGGCAGTTAATAATTAAGTACCTATTTTTGCTGTGGTGCTGCTGCTTCAAGGGTCGTAATTATTATACAATTTTTTTCCATAAATTTTGAGTTGGTATATCTGACAACATTTTTCGTTTAAGTCACGCACGCCCGCACAGCAAGACTGCAGAAGTAAAAGCAAAATAAATACAAACTTCTTTCCTAATTCTGGCTACTTCTCGACTTTCAATGCCTTTCATGTTTAACCTCTGTATAACTAATGTTATGACTTGTTTGAATTGGGTGTAGTAGTAGTAGTAGCAGCAGTAGCAGTAGTATTAGTAGTAGTAGTAGAAAGGTACTTTCTGTTCGACAAGCAATACTTTTGTTGCTGTCTTTCATGTCCATCGTTATAAAAATTGTAAGACATCACAATATTTTGTGTTTTTTTCCACCCAGTGTGTATTCATTTGTCATCAAGCATTTTTTTCACAGGAGCATGCCTGTACATTCCATGGTTTGTTCGTTTCCTATACATTAAATGATTATCGGTATAGTCATTAAAGGAATGTTCTCCCATGTAATGTAACCTCCATCACATTTATTTTCTGCGCATAAACCATTATCATTTCTCTTTTCTGTCTACAAACTACCCCTATAATAGCGTCCTAATAAAAAAGCACGGTATTATGATCAATGATGACTGTGACATGTAATCTTTTTTCTTGTATAACACTCATCAAGCCTAGGCGCTTTTTTTCTGCCGAAAAAGCCCTGAGTTTACGTAGGAAGCATGCAATTTTGCCATCAGCCATTCCGCTGCACAACCAGTTCTGCTTCTTGCAAGCATTAGAAACTACTCAAAATAGTCACCCTTTCCCTATTTCTTCCATTCCACTTCCGTTGTTCCCATATTTATTCCATGTATATGCACTATATGTGTATATCCGTGAGTAGTAGTCCTTCTTCTCTCTGTGTGGTGTAATATTAATGCTTTTCTATGGGTAGGTAGCAAGATAGCTGCACGGCTCATCAAGTTTTCGATGCATCACTTGAAACAATCACAAAGTAATTTGCATTTTGCTCTTGTGAAAATACTACTACCGCGACCAAGCTCACAACGGATGGTACACGTCGAAAGCTCTTGCTTTCTCCTATTTTCAGAACAGCCGGATAAAAAAAAATTTATGCGAATGAATGGGGGAAAAGGCTACGTGTATATGTGTGTCTCTCTGTACGTACGTGTCCTTTTCCTTGTTTGCATTGTTGCTGTTGCTAATACTTTCTACACTGCACTAGCGCTCTAGTGGTATTAGTATTCCTCCTCATCATCATATGCGCCCAATGTTTATGTTGGTGATGTTATTGGTGTTTCCCTTTTTATGGACAATAGCATAAAAAAATAACAGGAAGAACAAGGAAAGAGAATTGCTGAACAGTAATGGAGAATGTTTATGCAAATATTTGTATATGGCTCTTTATGACTGTGGCTTTATACATAGGCACATAACTGCATCAATAGTTTTGGCGAAGCTTTTTACTCCATCTCCTGTTCTTTGAGAGATTATGTTTGGTATGATGAGAGAGCGAGAGAGAGAGAAAAAAAAGAAGAAAAAAAGAGAGAGAAAAAAAATAGCGAAAGACTTATTCACAAATATATATGTACATACATGCTATTATAAATTGGTAGGGTGCTGTAGTAAGTATGCTTTCTCCTTAGACATGTTGCAGTATACTCCATATTTATGCATTTCAACTAAAAACCAAGAGAAAAATAATTTATCATCGTTATGCACATTTGTATTGTCCCATTGCTGCTGAACAGCAGACACATACATACATATACACACACACAAACAAGAAATTACCAGCGGAAGAGAAAAAGTATAAAAAATGGAGCAAAATGTTTGATACGTACATGCATACTCTATGTATACATGAGCTTGTAGCTGTATAATAGGAAACAAATATAGGAAATCGAAAGTGACTGGAAATAACAATAGATCAGTGTCAAAGGATTTTCAGGAAGGCAGTTGGAATATATTAATGCATGCTATGTGTGTTGTGGCTGCTTCTCTTCCTTTCTTCTTTGTCTGCTGTCTTTTCCTTATTGGTTCATTCGTGTTTATACATGCATGTACAGTGTGTTTTGTTTTCCTGCTGGACTAGTATATACTTGCTATAATACTTTTTCATCGTTTTACTCCTTTTCGTACATATACTTTTTCCTTTCTATGAGAAAAAAAAATGTTTGCGTTTCCTTTTCTGTTTTTTCCCCTTTTTCAATATGTCAGTTTCATCTTAAAGACCACTCTTTGGGTGTACTTCTGTTAAAAAGTAATAATGCAAAGACTTTAAAGACGGAAAGATTGGGAGAGGATATGTGTGCGGCCAAACGGGTATATAATATGTACATACACATCAAGATGGAGTTTTATTGAAAACCAAGAATATTATGCAAAAACTCACCACAGCTCCAGCAAGTCGGGTAATTTATAAAAGAATGCTATTATTGCAGTAAACAGTTTTTTTTCGGGGAAGTAAAAATGTATCTATATTTGTCGGTCGTGTAAAATTTATTGTAATTTGTGTCTATTATTACACACATGTGCAAGGTACATATCAAAAATGTTATGGTGCTGTGGAGAGAAAATAGAATTGGCACCACTGGACTATTCTTATACAACTATCACGATGATTATCGTTATTGCTAATGCCATTATTGCCATTACTAGCTGTCACAAGCATTTTTAAGCCAAACTTGTTCTATGCTATTGTCGCATTTGTTTGTCTGTCCGCTTTTCTGTGAACGCTAAAAATTCTTACAGAAGCTCTAATATTTGGTTAATTGATACTAAAAATTTTGATGATACTGAGAAATTAGTTTCTGGACTTTTGGGCACACCATAAATTCGAGTTTTATTTAATGATCAATGGTAGTATTACAACTTATTTTAAAGCAGACAGGGTTGTTAGGGAAAGACGGACTGTATTCATTCCAGCAATCTTTAGATGGCTATAAAAAGCCCTTTAAAATCACTTTGCCCCAAATTTTAACAACTTGCTTCCGGTAGCTATTCCCTTCATGTCTTTTAAATGTTACTTGTTAGTGATATTAAATATAGCAGTTGTAAGTAGTCATGAGTCTAAAGTTATTTATATAATTTTAATGACATATTCCTTTTTGCTTTCATGCCAGAAATACACCATCAGCAAAACATGAAATACATAAATACCAACATGGGCTTTCACAAAGGAGAAAGAAACGTTAATCATCATCAATGTTTGTAATATGTATGTAGGCATAGATGCAATCATTCCTTTTGCAGCAGTAAATGCACTAAATATGTATGTAGGCATATTGGCATGAATAATAAATGCGAACGTGTAGGTACAGAAAAAGTGAAATCCATTATTGATGCAACTTTGTGGTGAGCATGTTTTTCTTCAACATGTAACAAAAATTGAATGATGATGATTATGGTAGTAGCAGTGGTGGTGATGGTGGTGGTGTGCTATGCATATCCTTCTTTTACTCTCCTTGTTTTTTATTGTACTTCCATGAGCAAACTACTTGTCGCGCAAAATAATGATAAATAGGTAGGAATTAGGATTATGAGAGAGAGAGAGCGGACATGTATGAAGCCTTCTTAAAGGAATATTTTAGATATATACCTCCCACCCTCCCCCTTCTTTCAGGAAAGCTTTTTTTCGGATAATGTCGATTTAATCCTTTTGTATGCATCGTCATCATTTTCCTCAGTCAGAACACACACATTTTTCTGCTACACATTTTATCGGCACATGCTGCTAGCTCTACTTACTCACTCGCTCACTCACGAAAAGAAAGAGATTGACTTTCCTTTGGAAAAAAACGAACTGTCTGGGATTGTTACGAGAAGAGGAGGATGAAAGTCAATAAGAAAAGTGGTGCGAAAACATCATTTGTTTCGTAAGTAGGTGCGTTTATTTGGGGATATTTTGACAGCTGAAGAGAGATTGAGGATAATGTAGTTGTAACGGCATACATATAATATGGCCATTTCAATCATTTGTAATGAGGAGGGTTTCTCAACAAGCGCAAACATATACAGTGAATAGAATGGGAGAAGTATCGTTATGATTTTTTTAACTTGGCAACCAAATTATTGCACTATGATAACAACATGCTTGTCAGCGCAATCAGTCATACGTATAATGGCGTATTCACATAATAATACGAATGCTCTGACAGATAACTTGTGATGAGGTGCTTATTGCCGGTATCAGGATCATTGTGGAAAGACAGCAGCTGCTGATGGCGATATAATGAATGACAAATGTATCTTATGCGTGTGTGTGTGTGTGTGTGTGTGGCTAGCAGGCTGCAAAAAATAAACAGGGAAAATGACTCGAATGTGCTTGAATCAGTATCAATGCTTTCCAAACGTTTCATTCACATGTCGTACGTTTGTATTTGTAAGTAAGCGATAACAATATTGATGAGATGTTTCAAAAAATTGGGTAAAAGCAAGATAAATGGAAGTATGTAAATAGGCAGGTCAGATAAAAGTACTTTGACAGTATTTGTTACACTGATGATGATGATGATGGTAATAAATGCATGCTAGTAGTATAATGTTCTGGCTTACTGATGCAGGCATATAAATCTGCCACCTCACTAATGTAAGTTTAATCGAAAAAGAACCATGTCGATTCACATGAAATATGATTGGGAAGTGAAATATATATTAAGCAAGTCGGCATGTTTCTTTTCCAGGGTGTAGTATTTAGCAGGCATAATATGCATGTATGCCACTACTTATTTCTAAAATGGGACAATAAATTCTTTTATGAAGGCTGTTAGAGACTGGTAGGTAGAGGAAGGAAAGTGTAATTAGAAGGCACACAGGGTCTGACTGAAGCTTCTATTACTGCACCAGCAAAACTGGCAGTTACCCTGCTGTTTGGCTGGTGCGTACTGGTAACTGCAGTTAAATTTGTAGGTATATATTTTATACATGCATGCTAGCTAGAGAGTACGGTGCAGTAGTGGATAAATTTATTGTCGACATTGTCGAACGATTTGCAGGCTTGACGTAATTCATTAAATCATTTAGAAAATTAAAAAGTGTTTAATTCACTAGGTTGGATAGCAGGCAGTGGTAGTTGTACTGTTAGTGAAAGTAGCAAGGTTATACACTCGTTTTTTTCTTCATTACAACTTACTATTGCCATTAACAAATTCTACATATTATGTTGATTGCCTTTTTTCCATCACACAACAAACTAGTCATGTAAGAGCTGGATGCTTTCCTGTAATTAAAAGCAAACCAATGACGTGCCATGTGAACACATGGACAGCCATGCCAAGTGAATGTTGTTGTATTTTTATGCATGTGTAAATTGCATGAATTTCCGTCAGCACACTAAAGTGAATGCGTGATTAATCTCAATACAAAAAAATATATTATCATTATTTATGGAAAACATACACTGTGCATGCATTGAGTACGTGATTTTTACTTTTTATTTCTAGAAATACACTGGCACATCAGCAATGTTCCCAACAAATCATTGGTTGAATTGGCCATTTTCAATTACTGCTTTGATCGCCATATTCTTACTCTATTTTGCTGCTATTGGTCTTTATTTGCAACACATTTTATTTTATTTTATTCTAACCCCGTCCGGTTCTAGGCTTGGATTTTAATTTGAACTTTTTCGTGATTACTAATACTAAAAAGTTTTAACACATTTATAGTTTTTCTTTGCAGTTATAAATAAAAGTAGTAAAAGAATGATTAATATTTCGATTACCTACAAAAAGCCATAATTTTCGTAATTTCAAGAGCTAGTTACATAGTAAAGTAAAGTTTTCCTTCTGAAATCCTCTTCCAATGTCAAAAAGAACCCGTCAGGTTTCCTGATAAGAAGCTTACACACAGAATTGCGTCAACTTGTGCATATATGCTCAGTCTAATATACATTCTCACATTTTCCCATCCCCAAACACGAGAATATCCATTCCTCGAAAAACATTGGAGTGCATAAGTCACATTCTATTGTACGAAACAGGTATCATCAAATCATGCTAGTGAAAAATAGAAAGGAAATTTATTTTTAGCAAAGGCTGCAATGAAATAGGAATAGACACGAGCGGCTTTATGTAAATGTGCATATAAGTACATATGAATTCATATATCCAAAAATGGATTGTGGAAGAAAATGAATGTATCAATATTTTTAAATTTTTATTGGCGACATTACTTTTCTTTTCCCTTCTTTAGTTCTATTTTCATAAGGTAAGATGATGGAAACACACATGCTTTTCACACGAACGCATTCCCTAGACGACATGGAGTTAAAATTTACGCTTGTCTTTTTGATTTTTGTCCCTGTAGTAAAAATACACCCTATCCATCTAAAGGAAACCTTTCTGGTTTGACACATTCTTGGAAAATCAATAACACATTGATATTCATATTGGAAATGCCACTCAGAGAGAACGGATGGCTGCGACGACAACTGGTAAAAGTGGTACGACTTGAAAATATGTATAAATTTTTGTTATAAAGTGGTAGACCCGTGCCATAGTTGCCATGCCAGTGCTCTTACACAAAGTCTTATAAAACATCTTAAGTGAATGTTACGTATGTGTATCACTCCCTATCTCTGTCTTTCTCTCACTGGCGTTTTCTCTCTTTTGTGTGTTTTGTGTCTGCCGTTCTCTTCCTTGCAGAAGTAGTATCTGTGTAGAAGGTCTTCAGTTCACAAGGGGACGAGAGGAAGAAAAAAAGGACGATCTTTTTTTATCGTAAAAGTTGCTCTTTTCGTTGTATCAAATAAGCTCTTTGAAAGGATCTGCATGCATGTGAAAAACAGGTTTGGAAGAAAGGAAACACCGTCACTACTCCTAGCACTTACACAGCCGCTGCTGCTATATCTACCAAGAAGACAACGACGACTGCACGAAGATGTGATGGGAACAGGATAAGAGAATCAGGCATGGTCGTTTTTATAAGCGTCGTCGTCATGATCGTCACCGTGTGCATACATGTATATTTTAGTTGGAAAAATCATATTTAGGGAAAATTGTAGGCTGGTTGGATGAGAATACGAGAAATGACTGTCGTATAAAGTAGAGAAAAGCCTGCGTCACAAAGTACCGTAAGAAAAGGAAAAGTTGAGGTAGCTCTAGAGAAGGAGGGGGAACCGACATGCGAAAAGACCCTATAAACTGAAAATGTGATTTTTTTCACAATCTTGTAAATGTAAAATATGTGTGCTTAGAGGACGTACCTACGTATGGAAAAAATTTAAAGGTTACCATGAATTTAATATATTATTTTATGGCAAAAGTGCCTAGAAGATATGACCTGGTATGCTGATAGAAGCATCGGCAGTGGTGACGGTAGTAGTGGTGGTGGTTGGGAACGAAGATATGAAATCATCTATTACGCGACACATTGTGAATATTTTTAATATGTATGAAAGCAAGCATCTAGTCAGATCAGCTTCTTCCTGTCACTACAAATTGATTTAGATTACGTAGTAAGGTTGCGCGATATGAAGAAGGGAAACAAAATTGACAAAAAAAGGTAAGGGAATGAAGGTGGGTTTGTAAGATCTTGTGATAGTTGCAGTTTAAGAGGAGTGTACTTTCACAAGAGCCACTTTATTTTATATTGTCCACCAATGTGACCAATCTATCATCTTACCTCTCAAAAAATGATCTGTTTCATTATGAGAACTCCAACATAAAAAAAATGCTCTTTCATGCGGCAAACACGTAAATAGCTTTACGATGATAACACAAAATACTCTTACGTGGAATGGAAAAGCGATTAGATATTTGCTGTCTATAGAAGCCATAAAAGTAGAGACAATATATGAATAAATACATAGGGCTAATATCATAAAACTTTGCTCAACTTCGACAACGGTTACGTTGGCGGTTGGAATCTTTTTATCATGAGGACACCCCTGTACAAAAAAGTGCAAGTAGCAGCCAATGCTACCCTAGCGTTTTTCACAAATACTATAAATTTTAATAACGTTTTATAATCAGACAAAACGTGATTGCTATTCATATCTCTGCAAAATAAACATTCTTTTTCTTCATGTCAAAAGAGTATTGGCGTCACAAGGTGACTCTCAATGGTATGCGATATGCAATAATAAAAAATATAGAAATTGAGAGAAACTTGTTTGGAAAAAGGCGGATTTAAAACATCTTTAGTCCGCCACTGAGTTGCCCTTCGGCAAATACTTTCGTGAAAAAATGAGAACATTGTGCCAGATGAGAGGAAACGCAGCATCAAAAATGCCACTATCTATAATAAACAATTTGCTAGAATGCCACAGATATGGTAGCAATACAAGCTGATGTGATACGATACACGATGCATGCACACGAACTACACACATGACAATGCAATTTGGCATTTTTTTTCATTTCACTTGACTTAATTTTCTATATTGTTGCCGCCGTGTCGTACTGCTAAGCCACAAAGGTAAAGATAGTAAATGATTGAAAAATTAGTTGCTCCTTAGAATTTTTTCATTTACCAAATGCAACATTTTTTCTCATTTTTTATTCAGCTTGTATTGTATTCCCTATGAAGAGGAAATTTGAAATAAATAAATTCACTGGATGCATTTTTGTCGATGAGTTGAAGTCCTGTGTGCATTAGTAGTTAAAAGTTTTAATTTATGGAGCAATTTTTTCTCGTTTCCTCACTAAACTTACTGCTGATTGCTGAAATTCTTTAGCAAAGTAAGCAAACTGAATACGATTTGAGAGTGGATGAATTATATGGATTTAAAACGATTATTTTAAGGAATGGCACATTTAATTATTACTGCGTAGCTTCGGCAAGTTGAAAGTCAACGGGATCAGCACCCAGTACGCTATGCTTTGGTGATTGTGAATAAATAGCGTTCATGTATTACCTATGTAAGCAAATCATTGAGATGCGTGTGCATCAAATATGATGGGATAAGAGGCAACTTGACACATCAATGAAAAACACGAAACTGATAAATTGGCGACACTAAAAGGTCATATTAATAGTTGTTCGTGCTTCTGAATATTAAAACCAGCTTACCATGAATAATAAACTATCAAGCTCCAACGATGCCGGCAACTGTATCAAGCAAAGCATCTATAGAGAAATACTGGTAAACTTGTGTGGAGCAGCTTCGTTAGTCCCCTCATAAATCTCATATTACAAACATTTCTAATGGCCTGTTCAGTTTATTAAGAATAAAGCAAATGGTCATGCAATCTTAGAACTGATTCTAAGAAAGTAGGACAGCACAGGCTTTCTTGGTGGAGCAGACATGGGAAAAAACCGTGGTTATCAAACAAAATTTTATTGACCATGATTACAACAGATTTTAATGTTCTAATGTTTGTAAGAGTCAATTGAGATACTTATCCAGGTAATTTTTTATGTAAAACCTATTACACAGTACATTAAAAAAAATTTGACCACAAAAGCATTAAAATCTCTGGAAGGTAGCAAGTGTATCAATTAAAAACCGGTCGAAAATATTTCAACCAGCTGCCATCACTACTGTAGTAGTAGAACTATAAAATGTAAATTTTGCAAGGAATAAAACCATTGATAATGGTTATAAGAGCACAATATTTTTTAATGCAAGAAGCCTTTGATTTTTTTTGCAAATGTGAATGTATAATGTATATAGTGTTGATTCAGGTTGAAAAGAATCGGAGAGCATGGATAAATAAAGAATAAGAAAATCAACAAAGCATTCTCTACAGAAAAAAAGTAAACACTCATGAAAGGTTTCCATCTGAGAAAATAGTTTTATCATCTTGTCGGAATGACGCGTTAAAAAGTTATAACAAACAAGCTCTCTCCTTTCCAAAATGCTTTTGCAATAAAGCAATTTAATTTTAGCTAGTCGTCATCGTAAAACTGCTGATATTTGCGGTATAATGGGGAGTTAAAAATTAGAAAACATTTTTTTGAAGATTCTTCTTTTCATTTGCTGTCAATCCACGCCTACCTGATTGCTCATTTTTTTTCTAGGTTTCATGAAATGCACGGTTGGTTTCTCATGAATATACATAACACATGACATGTTATGAAATATGAGCAAACCAGAAGTCATCTAGTTGAGCTGACTACGTTGCCACCATCACTATCTTCTTCTCATCCTTCTTGGAACTCTTAAAAAATAGTTTAATTTGACAAGACAAGGTATACCTACAGCTAAACGAATGTGGCACACTTACCACCACGATGTTGTTTTGCAGATAATTATAGGCAGACTCCTTTGCTTTTCATTTACCAAATAAGCTTCTACCACCACCATCACCATATTTTTTTGCACTGAAGAAATAATATTAATAAGACAGCAAACACAGCATTATTAGGTTACT
>JAHZMZ010005370.1:0-16942 GCA_027743805.1 Lepidocyrtoides sp. E14
TCCAGGTACAACTACAACTTATAAAAATAAATTACTCAATTAATTTTTATTTTTTAATTATCAACATCCTGGTGAGGTACAGTACAAATTACACGTGTTGTGTTTGTGCTAAATGTCCTCCTCGTGCGGTATATATTTGGGCATTTAATTATACGTGGACATTGACAATGACAGACGATGATGATCTAATAAAAAGTATCCATCTCTCAATTAATTTAATAGATGCAATGTGGGCGCCTAACCAAGGAATATTTAAATATTTTGCGGCATTAGCAATGCGAAATTTACAGTTTTTCATAATTTTGTGTATGCATTGCACAAATGGGTGTCCCTTTATTGTCACTACGCACAAGTGGCACTACTGCTCTATTCTTGCTTATCAGTTGGCTACATATTCTTTTTTGCAATCAAATGAATATCAAATACAAAGGTAATTGGTAGGTATACTACTTCAATTTACATATTAATGGTGAAGCCATTGGAAAGCGAATATTAGTGAGGATGAATCCACAAATTAAAGACAAAATTAGCCAGGCTTTCAATATAAAAGCCTATAAATGAACAATTGGCTGTAATAATAGTGGACATGTAAATCACGACAGCTATGTGGTACTCTTGAAATCTTGAATTTTAGTGGACAGTTGTAATTTTTGCGAAAATATGAATATGATTTTTACTTTAAATTTTATACAATTTTGTTAAAAAATTATGACATGCGTGCTTTTTGACATGGTCAAGGCCATTATGTGACTTGCAAGCACCTTTGTTCTGATTGTAGGTATAAACATACTTGCATATGTATATATTTTCGTGATTTATAGACAAAAATAATCAACACCTTTCAAAATTATTACGCATTTAATATTATGCGCACACAGCACTGCAGGACCTGCAGCACAGGTTGCATATCAAATATTCCCATTTACTCAAAAATATACGCTTACGTTTTCGTTCGTTCTCAGCAGCTCGGCTGCATTCCTTTCGTATGTTTTTTAAAGAAAGGAAACCTTTTGAAAAATGTGGCTTCCAAATCATTAAACAACACAATTATGGCTTGTTGAGGTGAGGTAATTACATGCATCAATGAGATCCGGTCACGCGTTCTCGAACTATTTTGTACGACATCAATAAAATTGTCATCAGGGGCGTTCAGAACTCAGAATGTCAATAAACCTTATTACGTGAATGCCGTGCGTCAATATCACATTAGAGAAGTAAGTCTAGAGAAGTTAATTTATATATAATTCAGAATAGTGTTTATGGTTTTTTCAGGTGCAAATCAATTCGTGATGACGTGACGGCAATATAGTGATGATTAAATTCAATTTTATTTTAATGAAGATGTACTCGTATTATCTTTTAATGAATTCTGTTGATGCGCTTTATTGCAACTACAAGGCAGCTCGTTACAATAGAATGCTTATATTGGCACCAGCGAAAAGATTAAGTCATAATAAGCAATTTTGGGGGTTCAACGTAAGACGTCTAAAGAAGATAGAAGACACGATATCTCCTATGAACAACAGACCACGTATTTTATGACTTTACTTTGACTCCCGGCTTCGGTTATTCCAGCTTTAACATCAACATCAGCACGTAGTTGTACCACTCCTGATAAAAACGTGATTCATGAACAAGTTTTATTCAGTCGATAGAAAGACTTTACGCATTAAATGTTATTATTAAATATTAGCAAATAGAAAACGAATACTATCATTTCATCCAATAAGTGTATTAAGTGAAGAAGGCAAAGAACCAAACGAATCGATACAAGTTTATGTAGTTACTTTTCCAGTCAGTTTTCTAAATGAACAGCATCACATTCTCTGGTGGTAAAATAAGAATATAATATGTAGATGTGTGTGACTCATATTTATGTAAAGTAATATGTTATACCAGTTGCACGTTTTATTTCATTTTCTCATCCAAAACTTTGAACACGGATCTGCTTTCAGAATTTATGTTTTTACTGTATGCATCTGGAAAAGATTTCTCTGAACTACATGTACACATACCTGAAAACGTGAGTACTTATTTTGGCGGTGACTGGTGACACCGGCATGCGCTTCAAATCATTGACGCAAGCATTTTGTTGAAATCTTCTTAACTACGGTCTACCTACTGTTTTAGAAAATGTGACCGACTGTTTATGACGTATTGTAACTTGCAAATGTATTCATGCAGTTTTTTTGCAAAGCTCCTTAGTGCACACGTTATTACTATTACCCAACATACATATGTAGGTAATACTATCGTACCCACATACCTGCACGTGAAATGCGGTGGACATTGGATAATATAGGTTTGGTCACGCCAAATTCAGTCACCTGTCTCGTAAACTTCCCCTAGAACCAATGAGTCGTGATTGAAGGACTCTTAACTTTCAAAAAAATCAATAAATTCGTAATTTTAGTTTAGTGAATTCACGAAGATAATGTTATTCTGGGTGTTCTTTTACATGCGTAATGCAGAATTGGCATTTAGTTGACTACTTAGCTTCAAGCTGTTTGCCGTTACGCTTACATTTTTTTCCTTTTTTTTTATAATGAAAACGCAGTAAACGAAAAACAAACAAAACTGAGTTCCATTATAATTAATCGCTCGTAAGGGACTCGCCACAAAATTTCTCGACTATTACTGACTTACTTTTATTGACAGTAGCCGTGTGAGATATATGTACATACAACCCATGTTGAAAAGTGAAGCTGTTGAGCCTTTTGGCAGTACAGTGCTGCAAGAGTTCCTGATATAACGTCTCATTATTTCATTTTGATGTAAATACCGAAGTAAAGGCATCTAAAAATGCTATGTTGTAGGCTAAACGGTAAAAAAAATACCTGGGGGGCTTGTAAAATTACAAGTATTACTTTTTATCTTGTGTAACATTCTGTCACGGGAAATATTTAATGCAAAAGTGATGATTTGTTTTTTGCTTTCATTGACGTAATGGCATGAACAAAAAAGCAGACCAATCAATAATTTTACCGGCTGTATGTATGATTCCTCATACCCACATGATATCTTTTACTTTTAAAGTGCATTGCAAAATTATTACTATGCTATAAAATGAATTAGATTATTTTCATGTCCATTCCTAATTGCTGTTTTACAAAAACTTTGCTGGCAGCACGTAACTAATTTATTTTCTTTTAATTGACTGAAGAGGTTGTTGCAATTTCAGTTTTAAAAAAAACAAAATTTTATGCTATTTTTTGCAGAGGCACCAGAGCAGAGGCAATATTGGATATATACCTACATGTTCAAAACTCATCTACAGCTAGACATTGCAATATTAAGCATGCCAATACATCGCAGAGTAAATCAATGCATAAAATCGGATTTTTATTTAATATTCATGGCCATGACCAGTTGTACTGATAACAATAATAATAATAATAAGTTCATAAGCTTTCTGCGCCCCTTTCATACAGGGTCGTTATACAGAAGCTAGTGAACAAGTAACATTGAGGACTACAGCATTTACATGGTTTTATGAATATGAACTAAAAGGAGTAAAAATCGATTTGCTTTACTGCAGATTCAATACAAAAAAAGAAAGAAATTGATTTGATGACTGCTGGAAAGCTCGATGGAATAATATTTTTACGACCTTAGTACTGGCTTATGGTATACAGTAGAAAGGTATGTAGTAAAGGTGTTTATTATGTCAAGCATACAATTTTGGAGTCACCACGACTGGCCAGATTTGGAATGGACAAGACGACATATGTTCTGTAAAAATTTACTCAGCCTGTTGGTACATTTATGTAAGTATCTATGAAATACCTATGAAACTTGATTTAGTAATCTAGATTGATTATAGTCAGATTTACTTCACATCGTATCGGGTGTCGACAAACAGACCCAGGTGCAGTGGAAGACTACCTACTGGGTTTTAGGAAAAAGCAGGTGCATTCCAGAGTTCTGGCAACACAGTTTTTTCGCTCATCTGTTAGCATTCTTGAGCATGACACGGAGTCTATAAGGTTTGACAATAATAAAACGATCCTAGATCCATCCTACGACGAGAAGATGAGGATTGGCTATTGAATTTATTTGTTGTTGATTGATTGCATATTTTTCTCACTTATTTGACGCGACAGCTAGTAGTATGTAATTTAGCGAATAAAAAAAACCTGAAGATCCAGTTAAAAATCTTGAATATGTATTTTTATTTGCAATATTAGCAACTGGAACAAGGCGAATTATTGCTACATGCTTTAGGTCATTATTGCTATCATATTTTGTGTTTCAAATCTACGAAGAAATGATGATAGACCAGTACAAAATATTGGTTGATGACTTCCACAAGCCTTTTTTTATAAATGAGGCGAACTTACAGTAGTCCCTCTCGGCTGTAAAAAGGTAGGCAGTCAAGGACGGCTACGTGGAAATTGAAATAATGAACTTTGATAATCCAGATCTCGGTCTAATAACATAACATGACAAAGATTTCTTATAAAAGCTTACAATGTAAATTTTTGGTTTCACTCTTGTACCGGGTCTTGTGTCGTGTTGGAGTTGGAGGTGAGTTTAGATCTTTTGAGTGTTTTATACTCGTCTGTTACAAGTTACCATTTTAGTGCAACCGCGCTAAAGTATGACTTCTCCAACAATGTCGTTGCTAATTACATTAGCAGTACTTACAATAGCATGCAAGACTGTTGTTGCAGTAGAATTGAAAGACATTGCAGAAGCATGTTCAGGGAATTTTATCACTCAAGACTATAAGCAAAAATGGGTAATTATTTGCAAACTGCATTTTCTTTTGAAGATACTTTAAACTTTATCGTTTACACATGTGCAATTGAAAATTGCTTTTCTATACTTACTTAGGAGCAATAAAAATTTTTGTTTTTGCAGGATAATTCTCCTCAGTTCAAAGATTATTCCTTCTTTGTTCCTCTCGCCAGCAAATACCATGTGTATGCCATGTCACAAAACCTATTTAGAACTGCAGATTTCAAATATATCTCCGAGTCTCAACTGCGAAACTCCTGTCTCCGGCAAAATAAAATGGATGGATGGAGTGGGGATCTTGTCAACGTGACAGGCTATGATACAAAATCTTTTCACGTCCGGCTAGCTCCAACTAACGTCCCCAAGCTATTTCGGTTTCAACTAG
Source organism: Lepidocyrtoides sp. E14 (assembly GCA_027743805.1). Lineage (NCBI taxonomy): Eukaryota > Metazoa > Arthropoda > Collembola > Entomobryomorpha > Entomobryidae > Lepidocyrtoides > Lepidocyrtoides sp. E14. The sequence continues at coordinate 5,126 of JAHZMZ010005370.1, forward strand.
GTAATGTCAACGTTAAGTAAAGCTTGACGGTTATGAAAACCAGTATTCATAATATTTTTTTCATTCTAGCCTTTTCTACAGAACTGGATTGTTGAGGGGTCCAGAAAAAACATACAGTTTAGTTAAGATTAGATAGGCAGATGCAAAACTAGTTTACATTCTTCGTTGTGTGTCTACAAAGATAATGTCAAATCTAATAGTCTCTTGGTTGGTTAGGTACAGTGTGTAGTATGCGATCCTGCTTTTTGTCCTGTTTTTGCCAAACGAACTGGAGCGAAATGAAACTAGGGTCTTTGAGTGTTGGAAAAATACCAGGGACTCTGTAAGAACGTTCCATGGGGTAGACGTATTACTAATCTTCAGTTCAAAAAGGAAATGCTGCTACTGTATAGGTCCCGCCAGTATGGTATTTTTTACTGCTAGATCACATCAAAATCAAGCATTTCTTAATTCTTAACCGGAAAATAGTAAAGAACGCCTTCCTTCAAGATGTGTATTCCCATAAGACCATAGTATTGAGCTATTTTTTTATGAAAGTACTCATGCGTAGGCAGGCAAAAGGTAGTTGAGTAGGAAAAAAATTGGCGTTAGTTAGCTCAAAGTCCAAGTTACTCCTTTTTGAACGAAAAGACAAACAAAACAGAAACAACGACGACAAGTCATGCTAACAAATTGTAAACTATTGTGTACACAGGTGGATTAGGTGGATACGCTTCAATTGCGCTCACAGACAATCTGAGTTACAATCTGTTTGACTACTGTTTCGACAACGGACTCCGCTCATTTGCTGTTGTTTCTAGTAGCAGAATTTTGGATTCGACTACCAGCCAAATTATCAAGGCACATGTAAAATCTCTCGGTTTCAAGGAGAGTAACTTTGTTGATTTGAATTACGTCACTTGCTACGATTCTGATGACAACTTTGTGGGAAATGAGGATGATTTACCAAGACCTGGAACAAATTCTATTATTGGGCTCCCAACCATCGATTTTACTGCCATCACAGGCAATTCCGTGTACCCATCTCCATTCTTTTTTAAGAAGAAATAAATTTTTCATTCTGTCGTTTTGTAATTTTACACTTATCTGAAATAAACGATAATCAAGTAGGTAATTTTTTGTATGCATACGGGCTCATGTTGTTTCATTCCGATTACTTTCAGCTCACTAGAGGGAGAAAATGCCCTGTCATGTGTGAAAGAAGCGACACAAGACAAACTTTCAGAATCAAATTGCTTTACTGTCTTGATTTCATTTTTTAATGCCATGTGGGGCACTCGCTCACACGAAAATTGGATTTTTGTGCATGACATTTTCCTTCAACACGTAGTGCAGCAATGCATTTTATCAAGATAATAATATGATTAGCTTTACTTACTACAAGTATTTATTCGTAGTATTGCATAAAACAAAAATTAATTTCTCAACAAGTGCAGTGTTACATGCTATTGTGCATATCGTGATTTTGCCATAAACGATAATGGACTACATGTATCTATTTGCGAGATTTTTACAAAAGCATTCATAAGAGGTGCATGTACCGTAAATCAAGTTTTTTTTCATGACAGAATCAATTTTTTTCTCTTCATCCTTGTTTTGTTGCCGCTTCATTATATCGTAAAAATGATACAAGGTTATGAATAGGCAGGAGCTTTATTATTAGAACAAGAGCTTAACCACCTATTAAAAAGAGTATCACGTCACAAAAGGTCAATTTCTACAACTGAGACATTCAGACATGAGGAGAAGCAGAGACATGATAATATTATGTATTAAATTATCATTTCCATCATAGAACTCTTATCTTCTTATAGTAGACATGAACATGAAAAGCATGAAGTACTTCTGAGAAGAGATAACAAAGACTCTGAGACAAATTAAGTCACAAACTGTTTACAAAAAAAAGGATTTTTCCCTTTTTTGCAAGTAAAGCATTTGCGTGCTTAAGCAAATACTGTAGAACAAAATGATCATGTCCGCAAGGGTGGAGCGTTGTATTTACCATCACCACTATCATCACATGGTTATACTTCTAGAATAGCCTTATCAGTTGAAACTTAACTGGTTCAAATTTTTTTTGGCACGATTTGGCGAAAAAAATGAAACCTTTAAAATGGCATTAATACTTTAGCACCAACGATAAAAATTTGAGGACAAAGAAGATGTGCACTGGTCTTCAGCTCTATGGAGGCAGTATTAGCTAGATTTCATTGAGATGGTCATAGTCACATGAGTCACATGTCCTTGTTCAATGGCATTTTTTAACTAATGTTTGCAAGTACAACAGCTTACAAGAAAGGTACATGTAAAAATCGAAAAAATCAACATATGACAAAATTATAAATTTATGAACATCAAAACGGCATGATACAGCCTAAAGATATAGAACCCACAAGTCTAATGTGTGTTAAATATATATAGTACACGTACGAAAAATAGAGATGACAGATATTTTTTCATTTGCAATGACACAAAAAGTGACAAAAAATGTAAAGTTATGGAGTAGTTTCCAAACGGACTAGAAAATGATGATACTACTTGTAGATAAACGTTTTTAGTGTTCCATGTACTCAACATTTTGCCACAAATGGCCATACTATAATACATAGCTCAGTTTTTCTCAAATTGTTCGGATGGTGATAGCTTGTGCTGGTCACACTCTGAGTTTTCAGTCAAGTTCTGAGATTACTTCCACAACCACTTGGTCATAGTCGAAGCGAAATTGAACAATAAAATGGTTCCTTTAATAGTTTTTGTTTTTGTGTTTCTCTCAAGATCCTTACCGGCGGTGGAATGCGTGAATCCTTTGGAAGTAGCAGAAGCCTGTTCGCCGTCGGGTAACTTTGTTACTCAAGATTATGAAGGAGTTTGGGTAAGGAAATAAAAAAAAGATACGAGCATAAGACTTGAAAACTTTTCTACTAAAGTTGGTTTTTGTAGATGTCGAAATCAGTTTTCGACTCATCAACCAACGAGCCAATTTCGCGTTCTCTAAAATAACTAAAATATTGCCGTTTTATTATTGTCTTAATGCAACTGCCATACGCAATGTAGGACCATTCAAATATGACCATAAATTCTACCATCTACTTCCCATTGACCACAAAATATACCGCCTTCCTTTTCTCAAAGATTCTCTACCAAACCCATAGTTTTGAAGTAATTAATGAAACTCAGCTAGAAAGTTCATGTCTTTCAATGAAACGATTTGGTGGCAGTTGGCTCAGTACCAACATTACTGGATACAACGGAACCTCGTTGGTGATGCTGATGACCCCTACCAGCGTGCCTAACTTGCTCCGATTCAATTTGGGTTTCCCAAATGGTAATTACTATTAAATGGACGAGAATAAAATTAAGTTGTCTTCCTTTCCCTTTCCTGCTTTGTCTCTCTCTCATCTTCCTTACATCTAGGCTCTGGAAGATAAAAGCTATTCAAATTTTGTGGACAAGATTATACAGTCATCGTCTTAAATTCAACAGTATTGTTTTTTTATACTTTAATTTTACAGTGGTTGGTGCCTCCGGCTACGCTTCTGTTGCCCTTTCAGACAACGAGAGCTACAATCTGTTTGACTTTTGCTTTGACAATGGGCTTCGATCCTTTGCTGTAGCTTCCACCAAGCAATTCCTGGATGAGAATACTCGAAATATTATAAGGGCTCACGTGAGATCTTTAGGATTTCAGGAGAAGAACTTTCTCAAAATAAATTACGAGTTTTGTATTGAAGCCCAAGATGGGATTTTGAAAACGAGTGGGAATGATCTTCCAAAGCCTGCAGCCACACGAACACTTCTCGTGTATGGATGAAAAGGCTTATTCTTGAGATTGGAACAACAACAACAACAACAGCAACCACTCAAGAAAAACTCTTTAAGCAGAATTTTACCCAATTTCCCATTTCTCATTATGCTGTAAGTGGAAAACATAGCGAGAGAAATATGCTTCTTTGTCCAAAATAAACCAAGTAAATGGGAAGCCAATTTTCGAAACGTTTATTTTTCATTTTAAAAAAATCCCTGACAAGTATAAATCCACAATTCAGCATAATATTGTGCATATTGTTCATTGTGCATACAACAGCCCACAGCCACATTTTAACCCAATTTTCCTCCAAGTAATATTTCACTTAAAGCATGGCGTCGAATCGATTTTCCTTGAAAGAGTATTCGCAAGCAATAAGTTTTGTGCACACAGCTTACTTCTATAATAAATAACTAAACAAAAAAGCAAGTTTGCATTAAACCCTTTTTTTTGCTTTTCATGTTTATCATTTTTACTACTACGTGCAAGCCGTCTTTGCTTCACTTTGTAAAGAAAAAAATGTTCCGCACAACTTTTTTCCCAGCATGATTTATTTTGATATTGGGATGATCTTTTCTTCATCACACAGATAATTCCACCCACCAGTTCAGATTTTTAAGAATATACACAAAAGGAAATTAGAAAAGAAAAAGAAGAAAGTTGTATGAACAACATAAAATCCAATTTCCTTCATGCTTTTTATGCAGAGAGATGATCAAGAAAAAACGCGAACGCTCTACATCTAGTTTTCCTAATTTATGCACACATTCATTACAGCAGAAACAGTCCATAAAAGCTCAAAAGTCAGATTAGTCAGAGTCAGCTACACTATGCACTATTATAGTGTTGGGAAAGAAAGAAGGATATAGCTCACATGCCGTGCAACAATACTGCATTTACTAAATTCACTATAATAAATTTCTTTACTCCAGCTTCAGACAAAAAAATGGACAGGGGGACCCCTTCTTTTTTTATGGAATAGGAACATCTTCCTCCACAGCACAAAGAGCAGCAGAATACGCCATAATTTATTTGACACTCTGTATTCAGGCGTCTCATCTTCTTTCTCCTACCTCTCTTATACCGTTATGTATACGTTAACACTCTCCGCATCGTTTACGATTACGACACCAGTGAGCCCGTTTGTTCGAGTAAAAAGGAGGAACGGTCTTCAAAGAGGTATATTGGAACATACACAGTTAACACACACACACTCACACCACTCACATCATAATGCTCCCTCTTCTCGCCTTTCACTTGCACAGGAATCATGTAGTGCAAAGTAAAAACTCCCTGGGTAAAAATGGTCTGTAATAGTAAAGTAACAGCCAAGTTTACGCTATTAAACTTTCTCGTCAAAAGCTCTTTTCCCCGTCACCCACACACAAACATAAGCACTTAATAAATGCATACTCGCTTTTTTAAAAGTCTATAGCATGTGCAAAAAAAAGGTTGCACGTACCCACTAGTATATATTGCGCTACCAAAATACCGACACCATCAACTACTACATTTCCACTTTGTGAATTACTTTATCCTGCTTGCTACCTCGTATTTCCCTGGCTGTCCCATAATAAAGAATTTCCTAAATGTACATGAACAGGAAATTGGTATAGGGAAAAAATTCGGTTCGTTCAGTTCCACCAGTAAAGTCCACAGAAAAAAACCTTGTTAAACTACCACCAAAATATCATACATTCATGCATTTTCATTTGTTGTTGATATGTTTATTCTCATATTCTCAAATATAAGCGGGCACACCTACATAAATACCGCAAATGGAAAACCACTTGGACTTGGAAAATGAGTTTTTACTCAAGAAAAAATGAAATAGGAATCAGAATCCGTCCTCTTTTCACTCATGTCAATGTTAAACTTTCGCCTTTTCCGTCATGGTAAAACTTCACCGTGGAAGATCGACTTTGCTCCATTACATTCTGAATGTAGTATGCATTTTCATAAATGTATGTGTGCATACTCTCTGTTCAGTACTTTTTTTCGTTCTTTCAAGTCAGTTTTTTAGGCTTTCTACTGAGTAGACTCGGTGAAAATAAAGCATTTAAATAGGTGCATGCGGTAGCGCACATGGGTACAACTTTTATCCTAAGAAGCAAGCAAATCTTTATGCTTTTGAAAATTTTGCTCGCATTTTTTCTTCTTGTAAAACAGACCCATTTCCCCTGATTGACGGATAAAGTGAACGAACAACAACTTGTTTAGGATTGGGCTAGGCTGCCAAGCTGAAGGCAAGAAAAAGTAAGTTGGTCTTCTTCCTGTCATTTCAAGGTAAAAGGGAAAGCTAGAATTATAAGCTTTTTGCGTGCGTGTTTCATAAAATATTAACAAGACTTCTATCCATCCCATAACTCATTTCATCGGTATCAACAGAGTCGTTAGTTTTTTGCTCAAATATGGCACTTATAATTTTTTGCATAATTTCACGGTTGTGCTTAGCTATACCGTAATACATCAGTACATATCGCATAATAAGGATTCTAATTTTGTTTGCAAAAATAATTTTATATTCGACAAACTTGGTGTTTCGTGAATGAGGAAAGCAGCAGAAACTTTTTCGTGTTATTTGTTTGAGTCTTTAAAAGGAAAGCTCATTACTACAACTCGCAAAAGGTTGCTTATCATTTTCTCTATAATGCGGAAAAGTAGCTCATAAAAGCTTTCAAACTTTATGAAAATTGGTAGATGAGCTTTACACAAGCAAACAGACATGGTTATTATTAGAATTAGCAGGGAGGAAGGAGTAATTATAAAATGTTTTATCATTCCCACTGTCAGTAATCAATAATATCCTTTACATCATAATCAACTTCCGTGCACTATACACGAAACCCACAGATACGCTCAAGACAGAGTTTGGTGAGTGTTTACACTACCTATCTCCATCCACAGTGTTTACTTATATCACTAACTAACAATTTACCTGATTTCTTCCACGACAAATTGACGCAATGTAATCTAAAACTAAAAGCTTGCCTCCTTCCTCCCTATTATTTCTACATCTTCTTCATGAGTAAACCTTTTCCACACCGACAAATTTGTAATTAAATTACAACTACCTTTCGCCACATTATTTATTGCCAATATTTATCACTGGCAACAGGTATGGGGAAGTTAATGAAATTGGACATGAGATCCCACAACATTCATTGATAGCGAAAAACATGAACATATGGAATTATTAGACGGGAGAAAATTGCGAAAGAGCAAAATAATTGGATTTGATGGCATGGCTTGATGAAAGAAGACAATAGAGAATATTTAACCGCAAAATATGTGAAAGCGAAAAAAAAAAAAGTTTCAAGAGATATGAACTGGGAATATAAAGTAAAAGCAGTTGGGAGGAGAGAAAAAAGAAGAGAATTAAAAGTCAACTCGTAAAATTCTCTCAAGGGCAAATTGCGAGGGTGTGGTAAGTAAAATACATGCATGTAATGTAGAAGAATGACTCCGTTTTCGTATCATCATTCCCAACGATTTCCTCTGTTGTATCCAGCCGACTACAACAACCAAACCAATGATGACTTTCCCGTAGAGGAGAAAACAATGACTTTCTCTCTATCTTACGAATCCGGGGTATGCAGTATGCATGTGTGAGGAAAACTAAAATATATGGACATATTTTATGTACACAACTTCCATTTCATAAAACATGCAATCTCTCTCTCTCTCTCTCTCTCTCCGTTTCCAAAAATTATATGTAACTGTTGAAATAGAAAGAAGGTCTATAACTATGCATTGTACACAAGCATATACTTGATTTTGATGTGCCCTGAGTAAAGGCAGACTTTTCCCAAGTAAATCTTACGAATATGTGCGGAATATTAATGAACCTTAAAAACAACTACCACAGAGTATGATGTAGTTTCGTAGCAGGAGCAAAAAGTAACCACAACGTAAAGATATCCACACTCCACTCCAAACGCCCATTGAATAGTAGTATACAGTAAATTGATTAAAATTCCATTGTATAGTGGTCGTTGTGATGATTATAATAACGTTTTGTTTTTTTGTTTTTTGTTTTTTTTTGTATTTTTACGTACGTGTACAACATGCAAATTTACAAAAGGACAGTCTTGTCTCTGAAACGAAAATGGGTTGTGTGATGTGATTTGTTATTAATATTTTTTATTTTTTGTTGTTAGCTATTTAATACTCTCAAGAAACACGCTATTTTATGCATATTTTACCACAGGATTACAACAGTCACGAAAAGAAAGGTGGTGTAGTGTAGCAAGTTGAAGTTGTGCAGTAATAATTTGAGCTCGTGTGCGAACCTTATTATTAGCATGACATTGCTTTGTAACTACCTATGTGTGTACAAAATGTCAAACTGATTTCATAAAGTACACAATGAGGACAAACAGGGTATAATTTATTTATTTATTCCGTATTTACAAAACCATAACATGGCATCAATACAAAGTTGTGATAGACACTGAAACTCCCACAGTGTGTGATAGTGCTACAATCCTCCTGTATCGGTTTTCCCTCTATTTTGCTTTACATTTGAATTTATGCATGTAGCCGTTTTAGTAGCTGGCGGCGGGTGTGTGGTTAAAGTTTGTGGTTTATTCTGTTACACAAATACACACACGCATTTTCCTTCACCTTTTTATTTTTTTCCATCCTAACCTTTCACAATGTATACAGTCAATTTGATAAATCATGTCGAAAGGCAGAAGAGAGGAGAAAATAAGTAGTATGGTACGGTACCACCATAGATCAACACGAAAAAAATATCAAAGAAAATCCATTCCAATTTTCTCTTTACCTTTGTTCCTTCCATCCAAAGGAATCAGCTCTTCTTTGGCAGTGGCGAAAAGTGCAGCAATCTCAGGCATTGTTATGATGGCGATAATAATAACGTCGGTATGCCAAAAATACTGGTACTTATTGCTTTAGGTTGTGATTTCAAAGGAGTGAAACCAAAAAACCGATGCTAATACGATGAAAGTGCGGAGGTGGGAAAATACACAGTTTTTATAGCTACACACAGTTTGCTGTTTTTTGCTATCGAATCTCCACTCCACTTGATGGCTCTCTTTGAGAAATAATACTGTTTCTACTTACGCAAACTTTTTCTCTTCTTTTCACCGCAACTTTGGTTTGTTTATTTACATGATTTTCTCCCACCACTAAAATCCTAAGTACTTTATAACATTTGCCATTCACAAAATTGTAAAGAGGCTAAACTTTTAATATCTCTTTCTCCCTTAGCTCCTCCGCAGATGAGTTAGCCAAAATTATGTGTATAATAATACCAAGACTTCAACTTGAATTGGTGAACAATGCACACAAAAACAACTCCCAGAGTTTCCTTCGTTAAACTTTTGTTCGAATAGAGACAGAAGTGTAAACGGTGATATCGCACATTCTCCGTCTATATAATATGTAGGTTCTACTGGGTAAATGTGAGAGAAAAAATGAGAGTTCACACACACAAGAGAAAAAAACATGTAACTTTCAAAGCCACTCACCAACAACTGACTGCATTGGGATGTTTAATGGCACTCTAATATCATGTTGTTGTTACTTTCCCAAGCACAAGGCAATCACTTGCTTGCTACACATACAGAGAAACGATGACAAAGCAGCAAGCAGTAGCGTAGAAAGAGAAGAGAGAAAAAAGAAAGCAGTTTAAGTGAAGTAAAGGCATGGCACGTACTTTTACTCCAACTACTATGCTACACCAGCAAAAGCAGAGTAGCAGCATGTTTTCTGTTCAGAATCGCATATCAGTTTCTCTCTGGAAGAAAGGAGCATGGCTCAAAGCTTCCTGCCTCCACCAGCTACCAAAAACTCCTCCACCAGTTTCGCTTTCACTTTTAGAAGGCTTTTTTCAATGGGTGCGTATGGTATGTCGAATGAATGGAACTTGGTATATGTGATAGTTTTACAAAGCAAAAGAGAAGAGAAAAAAGGCACAGTAACATATTATCAACAACATCCAGTCGTATTACTACAGCATTACCATTACAACTACTAGAAAAACATTTTCCATGCTTGGATTCCTGATTCTTTCTCCCTTTTTTTCCTGGACAAGCTAGAGAAGGACTGAGAAATAAAACGACATATATGTATGCATGAATGCATGCATGGTCGCATGCCATGAATGCCTCGGCTGCTCACACGTCCTTTCATTCTTTCAAGTTTTTGCTGGAAACTAAACTAGGTAGGTAGGCCATTAAAACATAACTAAAGTACATATAATTGTACGCACTGATTCTAGAGATTCTTCTCCTCCTGCTCGAAAAACAAGTTTTGTCAAAAACTCATGCTGAAAAGAGGTACACAACAACTGGTGCTACTTCTCACAAAAAATAATCGCTTGCATCACAAAAAATGGCTAGGACCTGTAACTAAGCGGTGTGAGTGAAGGGGAGCCTTAGAGAAACTTGGGTTAGTTAGTGTTTCTCTTCCAACCAGACGACCAACAGAAAAGACTTACTTTGACCAGCTTTCCATAACAAAAACAAAAGTTGGTATTTCGTTGAAAATGTGGCAGGAGGAGAGGGGCGCAGGGAGCCTACCCAAGTAGCATTTCCTCCCTTCGGCTTGAACACTCGGGAAAGGCGGTTTCATTCGGCGACTGAAATAACGTAAAAAAAGTAACCTCGTGGTGGAGGCACTGTAAAATAGTCGCAGAGTTGGCAGTGGCAGAGCCCTACTACAATGCTGCTATTCCTTCCTAGCTGCAATGTTGCAGAAAAATAATCAATATCTTTAGAAGGAGGTATATAAACTTTCAGATTTTTCTCTGATGATGGTGTTGGTCGAGGAGGAAAAAATGGAAAGCTCCCTTTCATCACTCTCTCTCACTTTTCCCACTCAGTCGAGAATGAAACTCTGCAACAAACACTTCTGTTCAGTTCTCCGTGTGGTCTTATATTTTCTGAGACGGTTTACTTTTCATTGCTATGAGGATGAGGAGCACAGACTTATTCCTTTTCCATTTCATGCTGATATAACCGGAATGAAGGAAACGTTCAAAAAGGTAGTGATAAGGATACATAACAAAACAGATCCAACATTGGTCGAAAATACTACTTGCCCTGGCCTTTTCTCCATAATTTATATTGAGAGAAGCATTAAATACATCAACACATCACTATTCAGATTAGTTTTGATAGATGGACAACTAGATAAAATTCAGGACGGGAGAGAAGGGAAAATCTCATCAATTGACTACTCGAGCGATTTATAGCTACCATTTTCTCTTTAGAAAAGATATTAAATAGGGGCTGATATAGGCAAAACAAGCTTTTTAAAAAGGGAAAAGAGGAAATTCATGCATTGAGTTATACACGTACACGCACTTTAAACTGATTGATTGGCCTTTTAAAGCACTATTCTGCTGGAGGAGTTTAAAAGTCCTTTTTACAAGTCATGTCAGTGAGTAGAACAGCTGACGTGCATAGCATTTTTAACCTTAGAGTTAGAAGAATAGTTAGTGGGAGAAGTATGAAACAAGAAACTCAAAAAGCCAGAAAAAAATGAAGGAGATAGAGTTGTCTGTATTGATTGTGTAACAATAAAAGCTTTAACAATAAAACATCATGGATCATGAAAGCATACAGGCTGTTTATCCAAGGTGGAATATAAATACTTGCACAGCTAGCACACTTCCATTAACTAACTGAATAGACAATCAATTGGCCGTGTTGTGACGTGAGTCTAAAAGGGTGAGCTGAATCGAAAGTATTGCTAGCAAAATAAAAAGGACATAAATACCCGGATCACGAAAGGATATATTGAATTTGAAAAAAATTGCATGAAAGAAAGTTTGAAATGGGCAGCCCAATTTTTTGTCACAACTATCAATTTATAGGTGCATGGGTATATTATTATATGTACTTACTACACTTAATATTTCATACATAATGATGCATATATATGCTGTGTTGCTTTTTGAGAAAGGAATGGACGACGACAACGTATTTTTAAAATTGAAATTCGTTTGCATATTCTGATTCTCCATCCCTTAGAACCTACTA
>JAHZMZ010005371.1:0-15264 GCA_027743805.1 Lepidocyrtoides sp. E14
AGTAGTGCAAACAAGAAGGATTACTTTGCTTATTTTTAAAATTGGGGAGGATCATCATGAAATGGAGAATATTTTGTTTAAAGTAGCCAGAAATTGTTGTTGTTGTTTTGTTTGAGTTATTTTTCCTTTGATGAGAGTGAAAACTCTAACCAGATGTGACACAGGCAAAAAAATGCGCACAGATGTATCTTTGCTACTATACTGAGGGCTTGCTTGCAGGTTAAGCTCAAATGCAGCAAGAGTGGATGTGTAGTATTTCGTTGAAGTAGGTTGAATGCATACTATACATATGTACATGCATATTCTTTAAACATTTTCTATTTTCTCAAGTAAAAGTACGTCGACAAGATCATCAAAGACAGTGAAGTGAAATGACTATCGTTATCTTGATTTACTAAAAAGAGATGCTTCGAAAGTTTAACCTAGCTTAAAAACTGCGTCTAGTTTCTCTTTTTACGAAGAAAAAAAATGAAATGGCTCATCTGTGTGATAAAAGGGAGAGTTGAAGATAGACATTTGCATGTTCTTTCAATGATAAAAATGAGTTATTGAAGCCACCACGCACCATTGCCACAACTGGTTCAACTTTTCAAGGCAAAACATTTTATATTTTGAATACACATAATATTTATCTCACAGATAATGTATAAGCTGTTGACTGACTCATTGAGACTAAAAAGTCTTTAAAAAGAATCGGATCAGATAAAGTCAAAAAATGTCACAAAAGTTTATACCATGTACGGGCATTACAACTCTGAGAAAGAAAGCTGCAGTCTTGTTGAGAGTTGTCGTTGTTGGTAGTAAAGCAAAAGCAAAATATACTTTTGACATCTGTGCTCGTCTTCTTCTGAGTGGCTAAAAACGAAGAAGCTATTATTAGCCATTTTCCTTTGGCTTTCCATCGCCCTTTTCATTATTGCTCTTCCATTGTTTTTGTTCGCTTGTTCTGTGCAACGTGCAACCAAGTCTGGGAACTAAAAGTTAGTGGAAGGAATTTTAAAAGAATAGAACGTAAATGTGGCATATTCAACATTTACTGACGTGTGGGGGTGGCGGTTGGCGGTAGCAGATTGAAAGCAGACCAAAGAATAATTTTTACTACAAGTATATATCAAGAAAATTACTGACGCTGCTCTGCTGGTTTTCATGACTGATTCGTTATTCTTTCCGGACACGATGAGAATAAAGGAATTTAAAAGTGAGTGGCAGACTTCTGCATTTTGTCTTTCAACTTTTGAATTTGTCTGCTGCTTTCCTACTCTTGTGCACAAATTTTATATCTTGGAGCGTTTTTCGGTGAGAAAACCTTTTTTGAGAATTTTTTCGTCAAAAACAGGGAAATCGGAGTTTTCTTTGAGTAAGCGGGGGTAGAAAAAGGAGGGAGAGGGTTGGATCTTTGCACACGCCAAGTAATTAAGATGCATATTGTACATGGAATACCGGGAGAAATGTGATGGGTGACGATGAGGAGAATGAGCGGGAGTTTAATGCTAGTTTTGTAGCTTACTGGTAGATATCTATATAGGCAGGATTTTTTTTCTCTTTTGACTGAATTGGGTGCGTGCGTGCACTTTTGTGCTATTTCTTCTTACCATTATCAGTTAGACCATATGGAGTCCGAGAGAGTGAGAGAGTCGGAAACCTGAAGAAAAACGGAAGTAGCAGATTGTAACATTTTTCGGGAGAACAAGTAAATAATTGTTATCTGCATTCGTATATGTAGCACACATCCATCTCTGGTACACTACATGGAGCATCATGCCATATTGTCAGAAAAGAAGGAAGGAAGTTAACAAAAACGCCAAGTTCTTCCTTCCTTCCGTTTTATTGCAATGTTATTAGTTTGATGCTTGTCTAACTCACCCCTTTTCCAAGGTATTATTTTTAACATCATGTAATTATAAGAAGTATAGGAATTTTTATACCCACAAATGTACATGGTCTGCTTTCACGTTACACACACACACGTTGAAAAGTTCTCTTTGTGTGGAGGGAGAGGAGTGAGAATCCATTTGTCTAAACTGCTCAAATAAAGCATGTGCTCTACTCTTTCTTTGAGTATTTATGAAATAAGTGTGCAGTTTAGGAAATGACTCAGGAAGTAGCTGAGGAGTGGATCAGAATCAGAAGAAGAGGTAAATAAATAAATGATGAAGAGACAAAAGGTGTTATCGGTTGAGTGAATCATCCATGAAATGAAAAAAAATGAACAAGAGCGGTTGAAAGCACCTACATACATACAGCACACGTCTTCACCTGAGAATATAGATATTTGTTTGTGTATGGTTTTATGTACATGTGAGAAATTTCTCCTTTAACACCGTCATATAGGCATAATCATTGAAAAGAACTTGAAATTCTATGGAATGAATAATTTAAAGGGCAGCTGTTTTTGAGTGTGTGGCCGCTTCAGTGAAGGTATTTTTTTAGCATAGAAACTCAATGGAAAGAAATGTAAGAAGGGGATGTATCCGCATGCAATATGAATGACTTTACACAATAGAAGAACCTCTCTTGTATAATAAAAATTATATAAGCATTGGAATTAAATGTGAAATAAAATCATACAGTAATGATCATCATCTCATTACTATAATTATCAGGTATTTAGAAAAGCTCCATATACATAATATGCATTAGACGCTACTACTCATGCTGTACCCCTTCTTTCTTGCATAATAATAAAATACTGCACACATAAAAAATGAACATGACCTTTCTCATTTTCCGTGCTAACAATCTACAAATAAAAAATGGCCATGTGTCCGTCGTTCCTCTTCATAATATAATTATTTGTATAGACATTCATATTACTGGGGCATTGTGCAAATCGCCGAATTCAATTAGGCATTATAGGAACTACGAAGCTTTTTTATCTAAAAAAATATATTCTTAGTAGTCTTTGTATTACACTTAAATTGTGCCTTGATACCTGGGGTTGTGGTGTTTGCTGTTGTGCTATGGGCAGGTGTGCTCTCTGCCTGGTTGCTTTTTTTTGGTAGTGGTGGTGGTGATGGTGAATGGTGTGCTGGTAAAATTGTAAAAAAAGTACGATACTGACGGCTGCAGCAGTAGTGGTGGCAGCAGAAGTTCAATATAATATCAAACCAAATACGACGACACAACAGACAAGCACAATAAAAAGTTTGGCAAGCAAGTCAGAAGCAGTTGGCCTGTTGTTGTATGTGTGTGTGTACAAGTGCATACAACGAAGATAGTAAGGGACCTTGTGCTTAACACCACCACACGAATTTTATAGCTGTATATAGAATTGGTAACATACATAACGCTTAAATTACAAATGACGATATGAATATATATATAATATACTATGTATACACACACATGAACCACATAGGTACAAAGATAACTAAATAATTTTTTTTTTCTTTTCGTCTTCCCTTCATCGTTCCTTTTCCTTATCAGAATATGACAGATGGAGTGGTTTCGAGTGATAATTTGCTCGTGTGTTATGCTGCTTATGCTACTGCTGCTGCTTCTATCATCCTTCTTTGAATAAAATTGAATGCTTTAATGTTGTTGTTATTAGTATACCAAGGTGTATAGCTTTATTATTATTACGATGATGATGGTGGTGGTGATAGCTCGATTTGCTACATTGTAAATGTGATGTCATGCCATGTCACGACTTTGGAGGACTCCTCCAAACTCTCCAATTTTCTAATAAAAAAATTTGGTACGGGTGAAAACATCATTTCCCCTGGTACTATGTTGTACTATATGGTCATGTTAATGATGGTGGGTGAGGGTGATGAGTGATATCAATTTTACATTCTACGATTTAAACTCAATCCTTATATTTAAAGAGGGCTCAGGTTTTTTTTAGGTGTGCTGGTGTGTGAGTATATAAGAATTTTAATGCTGACACGAATAATGAATAATAACTGGATGTTGGTTGTGTGTATATGTGAGTTGGTGATGGTGGTGGTGGGCTCTCATTCCTTCCACCCACATCTTCTCTTTTCAATCTAGTTTCGTTGATAACCTTGTTTATGCACACATGAAAAGTATTTAGCTCAACAGCACACAACAACAAAATTATGATGAGATTTTTCTATCATGCTGGCGGCTACTAAAAAATACAGTAATATAGTAATGCTGCTGGTTTTCATAGAAGCTTTTTTTACTGCAAATGTGTAATTTGCTTTAAAAAAGGAAAAACGTGTATGTCAACCTTTTCCACGATGAAATTGGAATTTTGTTGTGAAAGTGGTATAATATAATGATGGTGGTGGTGGCTGTGTGGCCGTGAGGGTCGAGTGCGGGTACTTTATGTGTCCTTTTTACTATGCACTGCACTGACTATTATCATTATTATTATTATTCTTTTACAAAGAAGCAGGGTACACATACATGCAGAAAAGAGTATTTTTCTATAAGGGCTTTTATCGCTTCAAATCAGACGCGATGTCTTCTTTTTCCTGCGGATTCTCTCTAAAGCTCTCTGAAATTTTACCCATCCTCTTCTGGCTGGAATGAAATGCCGGTGGTGGTGATGATGATGATGGTGGTAGAAAGCTCAACGCACAGCAGCATCTGGGTTCTCAAGATATCTCCTCTATTTTCCAACTATTCCAGTGGGAGACAGACTCTTCTTCTGTTGTAGCTGCTGCTGGAGTTGGAGGTGGCGATGGTATGTGCTAAGTTAGGTAGCTTATATTACAACAAGCTAGGCGTGATCAAGTCGTAAAATAGGAGATCAGTCTTTTGCACTCCACTCTTCATCGTCAACCTCAGGTTTCAGAAGAGTGGTGGTAGTAAAGGCAATGTAAAGGAAAGCTCATGTAGCAGGTTTGCTAGAAATATTATTAAACATAAATACAATAATAACAAAGTTTGGTGGTAGTAGTGGTGGCGGCGGAGTGTATGTGAGCGCAACTAAATTTGTGATGTTGATGATGACGATGATATGTTTCGTCTTTGTATATCTTTTGTAAACACACACATATACACATTCACCCACTCAAGTGAAATTCGGGTATTTAGTTTTCAGTTTTGAAAGTTTTCACAAAATTTTAGTGTTTTCTCTTTTCTCTCTCTCAGACCATCATCATCAGTAGTAGTAGTAGCAGCGACAGGGAACCTAGTGATAACAGTAGCACTAGTAGTAATAAGAGCCAAGTCTCCACTTCTTTCTACACACTTGTATGAAGATGCTGGGAGGAATTTTTTTTGTCACATGTGTTATGTATGTGCAGCCAGATATAATATGACGAGCAACGAGCAGCACCATACTGATGATGATGACAAGCAAGAGTCTCTCTCTCTCTCTCTCTCTGCATCTTATTCTCCCATGGGAAAAAGATCCAGTTGTCTGTAAACGTGTGAAAGGAAGAAAGAGTGGGCTCATCTGCACCACCGAGATACTGCAAAGCCGGCTGTCATTAGAAAAGAGGCGCAAATACAACATACAGTCACTTAACCAAGAATAAAATCTGCACACAGAGAGAACACTGCTTTAAGCTTTCCGTTTTTGTTTTTCTACGGCTGCTGCTGCTGATGATGATGATGTTGGCAATATAGTGTCAGCCAGAATATGCACACCATTAGTTATATATCTAGATAGCAATGTACATACATTAAAAAACACAATATATAACCGTTTTTGCTATTAGACAAATTTAGAGTAGAGTTTAACGTTTTCGTATCAAGAAAATTTCATTTTGTGGGATTTCTCCGGTTGTAGGAAATGCTATTATTATTTGTAGTGGTGGTAAGAAAGGCAATAATAAAAGTGAGTATAATAATAATATGTAATGATGAAAAGGATGAGGAACAAGATGCTGTGTTTGTTGTGAGCCTAAGACGAATTCAGAGAAATGTGGGGTGGGGTGTGTGTGTGATGAGGTGGATAAAATCCCTTGTGTCACCTTTTGTAAAAGGTGTCTTTCCATTCTACCTCTATCCAGCTTTGTCATCATCAGGTTTTCTGTAACTGAAAAGGAGTTCTTGTTATGATGATGATGTTGCGTACATAATCATATTTTTATAGTCTAGCAATGATAGGGGCTCTATATAAAATGATATTTACAAAGTATCATCGCACCTCTTCTTGTTGAAGATTCAACTCTTTTTTTTTCTCCCAGATTGTCACATGCATTCATCCAAGAAAAAGACGAAAGAGGGTATAAAGAAGAAGTAGAATCTATATTACGTAGTTATTATTGGGTTCTTAGATGTACATTCTTAAGGGTACGATGGAGGCGATAATGAGGAAATGAGAAAAGGTCTGATTTTGTCGTCTGTATAGTTATACTGAATATTATCGGTTGATATATATATATAGCAAAAATATAAATATACCTTTTTATTTCAAAGTACCACTACACAGCAACCTTCTTTTTTCCCTTTTTGCTAATGCAGGCAGACTCACTCAATTTCAAATGCAGACATGAAGTTTGAAAAAAGTGTTTTCGCTGCTGCTGTTGTTGGCGCTACTGGTGGTGGCGGTGGTGGTGCTAAGGTAAAAAAAATAAAGAAAGGGAAAGGACAATAGAAAATAATGTGAAAGGGATGAACTAATATACTTATGCTAGCAAGATGTTATAAATAATGGCTTGTGAGATGTGGTGCTGGTGGTGAAGAGAAAATATACAGAAAGTTATAAATCACAACTTCACAACCAGCATCAGCAACATCATCATCATTGGTAAATACCAAGCAGAATACCAGCAGCAGTAGTAAATAGTAGTAACAAACAACCAGTTCAAGCTCTGTTCTACTATTCTGTTTTCTGCATATTGATTATATTACGGTGAGCACTTAAAGATATGTTGTTATTGTGCAAGCAAGCTATAATGCTTTTTATTAATAAAAATAATAATAGTGTTATCATCATCATCATCAGCATCCTTTTTGCTTGTCTCCTGGCCTGGTTTTTTGCATACTTCTCTAATAATGGTGGTGGGGTAGTGGTATGGTATGGTACTTCTCTAAAGTAGTAGGAAAGTGTGTGCAGTAGAACAATGAGGGCCCTCACTGAATGAGTCTTAAGAAGTAAACGAAGAAAATGAATCTGAATAAACATAAAAGAATTATTTAGATGGAGAAGAGGGAAGCATTTTAAGAAAATGAAGAAAAGAGAACCCGACGCTAGTGGTGGTGTCTTAAGAAGTTGTGAAAGAAGAAAAGAGCTTTTGTCATTTTCATCATGTTGATTTCTTTTTGTTTACCAAAGAAAAGGAACACGTTAGGTCCACAGTAGTAGGTAGAAATATTGTACTCGACCTCTATTATAATCTGATGATGGTGTATGGAGGACACCACACCACCGCCACCAGTTTTAAAATCCTCGCAACCTCCATTTGTGTAAAGTGAAGAGGAGAAAATGGTGAAAATAATATATTCTGTAGATGGAATGTAGTACTTTGAGATTTCCTGGGAAAATCTTTGTTTTCCCATTTATTCTGGAAATGACGGCAGCGGTGCTGGTGACCATAAAACATAAAAGCAAATGCGAGAACAAATTGAACATTACGTGCTCTCATCTTAGCCTCTACTTTTACCACTACCTACTTAAAAAGTGTGGAACAATCATTCTTTTTTGTCGATCAGCAGGATACATCACCACCACCCTTTATCATCATCATCATCACAATACTACTATCGTCATGGTCAAATTTTTCCACCACCTCCACACCCGAGCCATTAGAAGGATCTGCATATTATTTAGAGGCGACAATGGTGACAATGTGGTAGTGAAGGAACATACATCAAGTAATGTAATGTATGCAGAATATTAACAAGCCCCAAGCACTGCCGATAAGTACAACAAACTCGCAAAGTGCTGTTTGTGTGTAAGACTCTTAACAAGACAGATTTCCAATACAACCCAATTTTAATCATGGTTGTGGTACAGCATATTATTATTGTTTCGACTTTTGTAAACTTTTGAAGCAACTTTTCAATTTTGAAAAGTTGTCTTTCACCACCACTTTCTGGTATTAGTTTATGGAGGTGAAAGTTTGAAATGTATGTACCTATATACGGATCTGTGAATATCTTCGTTATTGGTCTGTTGGTGACACTCAAAGACTTGGAGGATTTTAAAAAAAGGAGAAATGTATGGTAGTCCAAGTACGACGTGTGCATTCATTTTAATTTAGAGTAGAATTTTCAAAGAAAAGAGTCTGGTAAGTGGTTGGGTTTTGTTCATGGTTAGTTTCATGTTCTCCACCGTCTTCTTCTGTTTAGTTAGTCTGTTATTTGTTTTAAGTATTACCACTAGTTTTATGGAACTAATACGTAAGAATACGCCGATAAAGTAAAAGGGATTTCCGGGCGAGAAGAATGCGCGGACCACCTGCTGACAGAGTCATTTAAAAAGTTTTTTTCTCTGTCTTTACCACTCACTTTTTTCTATCTTTCATAAGCATGCATGCAACAGCAGCAACGGCACGCCACTATACACAGAGCATTATAATACACAAGTATTATAATTCTAGGTAGGAGGACGCGTCTGGTTATGACAAGAGAAGAAAATTTTCCAGAGAAAAGTGTAAAGTACGAGAAGAAGAAAAACACGCACATGTTATGCAAAAAGCGGGATTTTGATTGGTTAAAAACAACTACTAAAATAGAGAAAATACATCAAAAGAAATTTTTCTCGAGAAAGAAAGTAATTATGATTTTGCAATGTTCTGAATTTTTTTTTCACTGACTCTTTCAACTGAAATAGCAGTAGCAGCTCATCATCCACATCATCATCCTCAGTTATTAGTATATAGGGACTCTCTTGAATTAGCACTTTTAGTATTTTAGCAGAAAAAAAATCTGCACAAATTTGGAAGATATGCTTTTAGTAGTTAAGGCCCTGGCATTAGCAGAGAGATTGAATTTATTGAGAATAATATTTGGATCAAAAGATCTGCTTCTGGCATGGGAATTGGAATTGTTTTGAGACAAGATGATATTATGTTGACGTTCACTACTACAACCACTACTACTACTCGTCGTAAAGAACCAAGTGCAAGTAATAAGTTGCAGAGAAAAGGAGCAGAACATCAACAGCAGCATACTATAGCATTGCACTACCACTACCAGAAGAGAAAATGGCTGCTGGCGATGACGGGTTAGAATGATGTGTTGATTACTTGCTCAAGTGTATGTTATGTAGTAGTTGTAGTAGTAGCAGTTATTATTATTATTATGATCATCAGCATCATTCACGTAAACATACAACACAGACAAAAAAAAGACCTTTTTGGTCTTCCCTGCTTTCACAGAAAACGTTCATTTGACCCAGTTTTTTAGGTACTTGTCGTAGTGAGTGAAGTTGCTGTAGAGAGGTGTGTGCTTTCTGAGGATGTAGAGTTGAGCGATGAAGAAGAAGTATGAAAATGAAAGTGCCACTATACATTTCCCTGTCCATAAGTTTCTGTTTTACCTTCACTCAAATCCAAATTCAATCAACCTCAATACGAGTCATTATGAGCGTCAACTGAAACATGCCATGTATTTCCTGAATAATGTGCTTCTGATGATGGTCTTCTTGCTGAGAAGCTCATTTGGAAGCACCAACTAAAAAAGAAGTGGGTTGAATGAGTGGTGTGCTTATGACTTCCATGATGATTGTGATGACGATGTAATGATGTAAAACACATGTCTTGCTGATTGTCTCTCGACGGGGAACATTTATGTAGCAAAAACCTTGAAGAAATGAGAAAAGAGAAATTGCAGAGCATGGAGAATGTAAATTGAAAATTCAATTTTTGTAGAATAACATGTGATGATGATGACCTTTCAAATGTAATTATTGAAACCACTACTGCTACCGTGCAGACGAAAATCAAGCATGCACAGAGAGAAAGAAGAGAGAGAGGGAGAAGAAAAAAGAGAAAAACAGAAAAACTTTGAAAATGAGGACAAGGAACTTTCTTTCGAAAATGAGATTTTGCAACTTTGTTTAATAAGCATGGCAGTTTTCAGAATTGTTCCATTTCAATAAACACGGTTCATTATGAATATATAGTATAAATTTTTTTAATCTTTTGTAGGATAAGTATTCATCATCAACAAAAAAATGGAGCATCGGTTTTGATATTTAAGATAAAGCTAATAATTTATCTATACATACCTGCCCATATATTTGAAATGATTTTAATATATTTAAAATAAAACAACAACGCAGTCAGAAGAAGCAGTCATTTGGGCAGAGTTAGCAAAAAAAAACAGATTTTTTCCTACTTTTACTTTTCTAAAGATATTTTTTGGTAAAGTGTGGCATGTAGTACGTATTTCTGCTATGAAGAAGAGCCTCCTCCAAGAAAATAGCTGTCATTCTCATGCATTCTCCTAGTCTTTGATGTTTTTCTACTACCACCTTCACCATATATTTTACATCCATTTTTATTGCACAATACAGTACAGATTTGAATCATTGCCAGAAGAAGAATAAGATGCTGCTGTTTTCTAGGTTGGTGTTTTGGCGGTGTGATAGTGGTGATCACACACAACCAAGTGTAATCAGAACAACTCTGAGCCATTTTTTTTTTCTTTTTCTGCATCTGTTAGTGATGGATGCACACTTTTGTCCTTCTCTGGCATTACAATGCACACTCCATGTCATACGCACTACCATACACACTCTTCCATTTCCACTTGCGTACTTTTACTTCATTCGTATTTTTTTCTACTTTTGTGCCATATTTTAGGCACAGATGAAATTCTCCTATCATTTTCACTCAAAGAGAAAAAAACAAGGTTTGATATAATGGCCGTCCAAAAATAAGAGTATTTTTATATTGTAAAAAGTTTTAGGTGTTCATTCGTCTTTTCAAATTATTATTAGAGATATACATAGGCATACACTGTCTTCTTTATCGTCCTCCTCTCGCTGTTACATTTTTTTACATTTTAGTAAATGATTTACCCGCTTCCCATATTTTTTTCGTATCTTTTACAAACAGTCCTGCATTCATAGGAGCACAGTCAGAGAAAACAAGAAGACCATAACTTAAACTAGGCGACGACGACAGCATTATGATCAGCTCACCTGTGTTTTCTCACCCTACTTGTCTGAAATGGAAGAGATAAAAAACACGTGTGTTTGTGTGCTGATGGTGCTCCTCCTCCTACACACTTCTTGTCTTGTAATGTTCACGAGGATAATGATGACCAACAGTGTACATGGTTTTTAGTGGAAAGGACCTGCATATTATTATTTTTTATTCTCTTAAAATAGAGCATATTGTTATGCATCGTCGTCAGTCAAGCGAGACAAGAAAAAATAACATTTGCATGGTGGTTAGGCTGGGTTTGCTTTACGTTGCCATTTTACGAGCGGTAATAAAAACAAGCGAGCCCTAAATAAGTATGCTAGCAGAGAGTGTGTATGTGTAGGTATGCATGTAGGTACATAATATCATGACAGGAAAACGGATTTTTTTTCGTTGGTGGAAGAAAACAGTGAAAGCTCATCATAACGGAAGAATCACAAGAAAACTTGTCATAGTTATCATGATGATCAGGACAGAGAGGACGATGATGATCGTGTGTACATTTATATCACCGTGTAGTCGTTGTGATTCTATTTATGACAGGATTTCTAAAACATTGCTTGCTTACACTCACAGATGAAGACAGGAATGGAGAAAGGGAAGGGTTTTTATTGGCACTTTGTCTTATCCTTTCCAAGTCTTCTTTGGTTTACTCTACCAGGAAAAAGACAATGTTGGTAAATGTTTCCCTGCTCTGTGTAAACAGAGAGAATGTAAAGGAGATGGAAAACCGAAAACGTGACAGGGCAAAGTTTATGTAGGCTTAAGTGGCAATATAAAGAAGGAACACAAAATTTTCTCACTCACTCACTCATCGTCAGGAGAAACAAAAACAAGACAGAGGGAGTATTATCATTTTGTGCAGGATGCAAAGAGAAAAGAGAAAAGACGAAATCAGTAGCTTGTTTTGACGAGTGTTTTGAACATGTATACTATCCTTACACAAGCATAAATTTTGTATTTTTACATGCAATAGTGGCCAAAATATGAATGCATTTTTCATTGTTACTAACTATTCAACCATTTAATTAGACGTTGCAAGGAATTTTAAAACTCAATCTGTCGTCACAAATTCTTATCGGTACTCGATGGTACTATGGGTAGTACTATGGATTCTTTCATAACAAATTTTTACATGGTGCTGCTGATTTGACACGAACAGTACCTTTATGGTTAAAAATGTGGGTCGCACAATAGAATCGCTACGACTGTATCAAGCAGGCATATTACGTGATTATGTGCAGCAGCAACTTTATAGACCATAATGTGTGGAGTCCACACTGTGGACGGTGTCCGTCAAAGCTATCCGTATTTAATTTAGTGTAGAGTGTCTCTTTCTGAACTAATCTATATTGTATAAACAGGAATGAATCGGTTCAAAAATATTGTTTTCACCTTGCAGCTAGATACAGCTAGTAAATAACCAACCACCTAATAAATCGGCATTATTATTCTATTGTGAATTATGATTATCATTACTTGTCAAAACACTGGCAATTCATGTTGCTTGTTTTTCTCAAAATCAGCGGAAGTAACGGAAGAAATAAAATTCCTTTATTTTTCTCATAAAAAATATTTTTATCAGGTATGCCCGTATGGTATGTAAAACTACAAAAATACCTAAATGATTCTATATGCAGGAATAAACAATACTTTTACAATTTTAAATTCTAATTCAATGTACTATTTTCCCCATATTTTTCTTATATCAAGATTCCAAGAATAAAACTTAAAAATAAGCATTATAGATATTCTCATATCATACCGTGATAATATACATATAATCGATAGGTTTCTTGTGTAAAAAGCAGAAGAGAAACATATAGGTAGAACATTGCAAGTGTTCTTGTAATCTCTTTCACTACGAAAATAATATGCATATGTGTAGGTAAGCATATCTGTACTTCATATAATAGTATCAACAACAGTGTCAGGCTTTCCTTTCTTTCTTCTATTTTTTTATTTTTTTACTTCCTGAGAAGATGCCCATATGATGCTCACCGATGAGCGGTTGAATGGATGAATCCTTTCTTTTTTACTGTGGATTTCACTGGATGGATGGATGAATGATTTGTGTGTCTTCTTCTGTCTTTTTTTTACTATTTACTACTACAGAGGATAATGTATAGTGGTAGGACTGCTATATATGATTATTATTATTATATTATATAGTAATTGTATTTTGCCAGCAAGTAGAGCTCCCGTAACGCTATATATTTAATAAGGCCTGAGAGCTGGCTCAGCTGTGCCCTAAAGAAATCAAAAACTCTTTCTATTCCATTGAGCCCATCACACTTCTGCCAACACATTACTCATCATCATGTGTCTCCTTTTCCTCTTCTCTACCAACCAACAAACCAAGATTGTATACTACTATTTTTACTACCACGGCAGTTTGTGTTACAAGACAACTATTGCTACTACCATACTTTTACTTTTTCGCATATATTCTTCCTTCTGCTTCTTTCCCATGGAAAGAGGATGGATGGATGGATGGATGGGTAGATGATGATGGAAAGAAGAAGAAAAAACAGAGCACAGAGAGTTTTACTACCGGTGGCGGTGCTGACGATGGTGCCGCTGCATGACAGCAGAAGTAGCAGCTGCTAAACACACAGCTTTTTTTACTGCTCAACCACCACCACCACCGCCGCCGCGTTGATGGTGGCTGGTTGGCTGGGTACACAAAAAGTGTCTTTAAAATGATGCCCTGGCCCTGGGAATAAAAATATGTGTGTACCCTGTGGACGAGCGATCTCTGCTTTCACTCACTCAGTTGTTCCACCCAAATCTACTATTTCACTGAAACTTACCTTTTTGTACTATAAACAGAAAAAGAGGGGGAAGCATGTGCGGTTGATTTTGGAGGGTGCTGGTGATGGCTAACCCGGGCATTTTGCAAAATCAGCATTAATAAACAGTCGAATTTCTCAGACAAGCAATATTTTTGCAAGATTTTTTTTTCTCTCTTTCAAGACAGCATCATCAGCAAGAGAATGGAAAAGACAGAGCAAGAGTTTGGTTAGCTCAACCAAGATAGTTTTTTAATATTTTGAAAAAGAATTGCTGAGTTTTTAGATAAAAAAAATCAATCATTTATTCCTTTCCCTGGAAAATATTGGACAATATGGGAAAAAATTTGGTTTTGGCTATTAATGGCATACCAGCATAAAGTATGTAGTAAATATACGACCATGTGCTAGCACCCGTTGCACCGTGTGTGTGTAAACTCAAACATACTTTATAGCTACTACTGTACTGTGAGGGAAAAGAAGGTAAATAAATTTTATTGGAAAATGTACATACATTTGTTCTTTTTTTGGTACTTTTGCTTGTCAGCGAAAGGTGCTAGAAAGCAGCTGTTCACAGACCGGCCGTAGAAGAGTTTACTGAAGGAAGAGAGGAGCAGATGCTCGTCAGGAGAAACAAACTGGGAAGGTTATTTGCTTTTCTCTTCTATGCTGTTTTAAGGGGACATGATTATGGTGGTGGTGGTGGTGGTGCGGTGGTCGTGGTGAAAGTAGACCACACCAAAAAATAGAACCGTTTTCCCCTTTGTGTACTTTCTCACCATACCAGCTTTCTTTTGATGCGGTGTGGTGACGGTGACCAGCTTGTTCTGTTCCCAAAAATTCTCTTTGGAATCCATCGCTGCAATGCTGATTACTTTGTGGAGGATGTGAAAGATGTGATAAACCGATGCAGACTCAAGACTGTCTATATTGCTATATGTTTCCAGCTAATTTCTAGTTGGTAAAAACAAATGCAAAAGGGAAAGGCATTTTGAGAGACGCGTTACTGAAAATTTTTTAATTGAACAGGCAAAGGCTGTCGATTATCGTCAAAATACCCATATAAAGCTAGCCATGCGCCAGCAGGCACACATATATGCACATGTGGTTAGGAAAAAAAATGTTTCAAAGTTGAGGTTTAAGAGCAGGCAAGCATGTTTTTTTATGTTTGGAATAAATCCAGTCTGGAAAGCACGGTGAAACACATCATCACAAAAAAAAGTTTATTTTACATGGGGAAACTGGGAGCATGGGGGAAAGAGGCACATTTTTTCTACCGTTTTTGATGAGAAACCACCATTTGCTATTGAGTATGTACACATGCCTTGTTTATATTCCTTCTTCACGGCAGAAATTAATTTGAAGAGGAATGAAAAATACTGGAAAAGTTGGTAGTACATACTTACAATTTGGGACGTACATGCTATAATGCTCATCTGCTGCTGCTGCTGCTA
>JAHZMZ010005372.1:0-12852 GCA_027743805.1 Lepidocyrtoides sp. E14
GAATAATGTCATGTCATGCTAATGATAACAGTCATTTTCAGTTATGCTGCTAATACTACTATTACACCATGCAAAGAGAAGCTCACACAGTATTAGCTATAATCCATTCCTATTCTAATTATGTTGGACCCACAAACTTTTTAAAAAATGCTGAGAGAAAAGGGTGTAAGTTACACTTTTGTTCTTTTCGTTAGAATCCCATCTTTTCGTGTGACCTTTTAATGTTTCTTCATGTACCACACATATTGAATACCAACATAACTGAACACTCCATGGAAGTACGTAATAATTTTATACTTACTATTGTCTACTACTGGCTTTGTTGTATGCATTGTATGAAATGGATGTTTAACACTGAATAGCAGCTAAAAACCTCCAATGATGGTGATGATGATACTGTGTCGACATCCTGTCTGTGACCACAACGTCTACCAGTTTTCCATCATCTTCAGTTTCGTACTCGTCCGTGTGCCTAGCTAGACACGAACAAAATTTCGATTCTTTATTGCCTTCCCTTCACAACAGCACAACAATATCGTCATCATCATCATCAAATGGTTGGACGAGCCCACTCAATTTTTACATTATCAATTTAGAGAAGCAAAATATAAAATCTTCTCATCATGATGACTAGTTTTGTGCAAGTTTAGTTGCCAAACACATTCGCCTTATATAGTGTCAGTGCCATATTGAACAAAATCAAAGATCACACTAACAATATGAAAACGTACGCGAGTACAAATCTGCAAGTTGACTCTTTGGTCTTTTATTTGATGAATAAAAAGTGTTTAAATTGTCTTGTTGCGGCTTACTAAAGGAAAATAATGCTGGTGATGATGATGCTGATAGTGCACACATTTTTGCACTTTCCTCACTCAGCAAACTTGAGATGAAACTCCATTAGCATGAAATGCATGCCAAACTGATATCATCATCATCATCACTGCCAACCCCGTCGTCACCACTTGCCATCGTCAAATTTTAAAGAAAGAAGATCTGTGAGGATATATATGAATCTATATTACATGTATATATATATATCAGTGAAGATATTATACCCTATTATTAAACTGCTTCACGAATTGAACTTTTGTGTTGCATGCTATAGCAAAATACTGCATGTGGTTTTCCCGACTGTATTCAATTACGCAGGTTGCAGATTATATTTATATGCAATGAATTCGCGAGCTACTATTTACTATTGTAATGGGGACTCTACAAAGCATTTAATCCTGTGATTCTTTAAGTTGAGGAGACCAGTCAATTAGATCGCCTCCATAAAACTTTATTGCTATGATGTAGACGTGCTGACTGGTGGTGGTGGTCAAAGACAAGTTGAGAGTTTGTGCACATTAATATACATTTTTGCACCACTTGCAGCCAATATAAAATTCGTCTTTTTTTCAATCCATCGGCTTTGACAAAAATAAACAGAACATAAGTAATACACATATTTATATTTGTGTTGGTTGAGTAGAATTGATAAAATGTAATGTCTACATACACACACAATAGTAACCGATTTAAGGTTTATTTGGCTATGACGATGACGGCATGAAAATTTGGAATTTAGTATGCTCAGCAAATTAGAAACTTAAAGCCTGGTAAAAGCTCCAGAGTTTTAAGGGAAGCGGTAAGTCGGAGTAGTGTGAATTCAAGACGGATAAACTTTTAACGGAATTATAGCATAAAACAATGGAGACAGCATTTTTTTGGGGGATTTCGACAAGTGATCTTCGTTTTTCATTGATAACAATGAAGCCGGTGCTGTTGACCATTTTTCTAGTGCTAAGTGGGGTACTAGTAACTCCAGAGAGTCATTTACTTGTCAAGGCTGCATCATCGTCTTTCAGTGCCACCGCAGTCAACCATAATCGTTTTAATAGTGATGCAGTCCTTCAGAAAACCTTTGATCCTTATAACAAAAACTTTTTGGGATTGGACAAAGACAATGGGAACATCAAAAGATCTCGTTCAAGAGATAATTTTGAATCAGGGGAGCTGGAACGTGCAGGTGGGGCAAGTGGACAACCGCTATCAACAAGTGCGAAAGAAAGCCTTATTGACTACAGGGATGACACCGGTTGTCCACCAGAGTTTGCGGGACAATGCAGTTGTGGTGAAATTTTCTGGGACAGGGAGAAAAGGTACACTGTGAACTGCACTGGTTCTGGGTTTAGCAGCACCAAGGCACTGGAAGGTCTCCCACAAAATACGGCGGTATGTGTCAATTAAGTCACTCTAAGTATTGCTGTATTACTATCAAGTCTATGATAATAAGAGACGCAAAATAATAGCATGGAATTATTTCTCTTTCTACACTAGGCACTAATATTTACTGGGAATATGATACCAAATTTGCCTCCCAACATATTTGGAAACAAAAAGACCTATCCTGATTTAAAATATATAGATATGAGTAGTAATGGAATTGAGACAATTTTGGGGAAAACATTTCATAAAGTGAATGCATGCGAAACTCTGATTTTGAGTAACAACAAAATTTCACGGATTACCCTTCAAGATCACAGGAGAGTATTTTCCAATTTCTTCAACCTGAAGAGCCTTCACCTGTCTACAGCATTTGAAAACAATCCCGAGTAAGTCATAATATATTATTTTACATCATAGGAAAACCAAGATGCTTTGGTATTTTGTATAGAAAAATGCCTGAGTACATTATGTACATGTACATATGTGTGTGTACAAAGAGTGTGCAATAAATGCATGCTGTAAGTACAGCAAACAATTTTTCACAAAAAATTGTCAGGAACAGGGGACAAAAAGAGAATGCGTCACCCTTCAATCGGTTTTTAATGCATGTTTTCTCATAAATTATAGATTACTTACTGATCTCTCAGAAGTATTCATCGAGTCCAACCTAACGAAATTGGAAAAGATTCATTTGGAAGATAATGGAATTGATTACATCAACGAACCTAAAGTTTTCTGTGAACTTCCGTCCTTGATGGATCTTCACTTGTCGCAAAATAAACTCGCAGACTTGAATCTCGACATTACATGTTTGGAGCAAGTGCGTTATATTGATCTCACGTATAACAATATTCGTAAAGTCGGAGAAAATTCTGGCCTTTGGAAACTACTGCATGAGAAAAACCTGAAAGGAAGCCAGATTCAAGTTAACCTGTGGAACAACCCCTTTGACTGTGACTGCGAACTAAACCCTTTTCTTGAGCTTTTGCGTACTTGGTCCAAGTCTAACGCGGATTTGACGCGATACGCAGACAGGCTTGAGTGTTCCGATGGGCTGCCAAAGAATAACACTCGAAAGCTCTTGAAGGACATTGTTTACACAGAGTGCCCATTGCTACAAGCATCAGATTACGGTTCCACAGCCGTTTCTGTAATTGCATGGGTGCTTGGAACACTTTTTCTGTTAGGCATTGGGTATTTCTTGTATATTAATCAAAACTTGCTTTGCAGACCAGCCAGCCCCCTTCATCAAACTACAACGCAAGGGGTAAAATACACGACTATCGAGGATGAAGAGGCTGAGGTTGCGCATGTGTAACAATATGTCTACATTTTTCAAGATTGAAAACGGTGTTCGTTACATTGATAGCAAACTATTGTGTGTAAAAAAAATAATGCAAAACTGCCAAGGATGAGTTAATAACAAGTTCGGTGAAAAAAAGTCAGATTTTATTTTCGTGAAGGGATTTACAGATAGTTACTACCATACCACTAAGATTTTTGAACGGTTAGACAATGATGTACTTTATTAGTTTGATAATTATATTAACCAGAAGCATTTAGGAAACTATTCACCATACTAAGACAAGTATTATCTTTTCACATACATAATTATAGGTCAACATTTAGCAGCATTGTAGAAACCAAAAAAAGAATTTTGTGTAATTTTGACAATGCAATAAGTGTAGGTATTTACCTGTTTACTTTTCCTCATTTTTATTATGTTTGTAGTTTTGTAATTATAAAATATTACTTGCTGTTTCTTTTTTGCTGACCATTGAGTTGAAGCCCATTTACTTTTCATTGGTTGCAAAAAAAACTGTTGAAATGTTAATTGACAATAACGGTTGTGAATAACCCAAGTATGAACGACTAAAATTTTCGAACAATATACAGATATTTTTTAAAGAGAATGGAAACGTAAAGCCAGTAAGTGCCATATTAAAACCATAAACTAACTGAAACTGATTCGGAATGTTCCAGTTGTTATTAAAAGACGGGTTGTCTAGAGTCTAGAGTGCAATTTTTTAGATGAATTGTACTAACGTCATATAATTTGTGTGTGCGAATTTCAAACGACTTCAATTTCTAATTCATGTTTCCAAATACCATGATGATCTCCGCATGGTTGGTTGTCCAAAGTGTGTGGTAATTTACAAAGCAGCTAGTTACACAGGTATTTATAGGATGCTAACCACTAAAGTTTTCCTCTTCTAACCAGGTAATTTATAACTGGTGCACATTTGATGTTACCCTGCAATGTAACCAATTTACGAGCTTTATGAAAAACTGGACTGTGAAACCTCCATTAGTGTAACTCACTCTATCAAACCATGTCCGTCCATATAGGATAATCACGACAATTCTTTTGTCCTTTGAGATTATGACTAACAGTATTTTTAATATTTAGATTTCTAAATAGTAGTACATTTTTAATAAGCAATGAAAACAAATTAATTAATAAAGAGATAAATTAAAATCAATTTATAATATTTTGCATGCATTTTGTTACAGTCAATCGGCTTAAAACTTTTGCCTCACATTTTCGTTCATCTTCCCACCAAAATGTGCACTAATTATTCATCAATAATGCGAGTGCAGTGTTCTGAAGATATGATCAATTTAGAATTTTTCAATCCAACTGCAACTATTGAAATCAATTTATATATTTGCCTAGACCAAATATATAATACTGACCAACTGAAGGTGTTTGTGCGTAGTATGTATGTCAGTTGGAAGAAAACTTATTGGGCTTACCGTATATATGGCTGAAGTCTATTTCTTTCCAATTTTGTATTGCATGGATTTCATGCATTCATTATTTAAATCGAGTCAAAAATGTAAAAACAGCCCTAGCAGGTATAATTTACTGATGAAAATACAATCAGTGCAAAATTTTCCAGGGACAATATTACTTCAATGGACCGTGTCAAAATATTATAATTAATAAACTTGACAATAAACTAATCTAACAAAATGACCTCTCAAACCGTTTCTTTCAAATAAACATCAAACATGACTTACAATTATGCATGTGGTAGGTATGTACAAGAATTTCATTTGAATATGTACTTAAATTTTAGATGTAAATGTAAGTCATCTGCAAAATACAATCAAATAAAAGACTGACTGGTTCAATATTGTAAATCTGTATCAGAAACAGGAAACAGTAGGTGCAACCTATTATAAAATACTTTCCAATACCTTCCTTTTTCTGACTGTCTACTATCATAGCCATTACTAATGGCCCATTAGTCTCCTTCCATGTTATAAGCCTTGTATTGTACGAATTTTAGACGTCTCTGATAAAAGATTTGAGTATATAAAAAAGAACAAGCAATAAAGATGTTTGGTTACCGTTATAACTCACATTACCCCAATTGTATTGTATCGCTTTGTAGAAGAAATACTTCGAAGCTGAAGGCAACATAAAATATTGAAAGGATGAAGGGTTTCGTGATTAAGAAGCAGCCTAGTCCAGTGAAGCCGAGACCTCTTCTTGCAGCTTTGGTAGAGAATTCCAACCGTTCAATCTAGAAACAAGGGCGAACAAACATATTAATTTAATATATAACCTCATTATTACGGACAAACATAAAAGAAAGGGAACCAATTTCATAAACACAAAATATTTAAGCAAAAACAAAGCCATACTAAGCCAGACTTTATTATGGGTAGTCATTAACTTAAGAACACACATTAATATATTTTCCACCAATTGTCCACCTACTTCAGTTGAATACTCTTCATCTGGACACTGCTGTACTTCTCTTTCGAATTTCTTGATTTCTTCGTGCACCTTTGCAGCATTCACTGATACAAAAAGAATACGACCCACTAAGTGAACAAATGACCAAGCCAGGTAAAGTGAGTGAAGAAAATGGCTGCTCTGAGAAGGAGTCAACCACATGTGAAGCTTTTAAAACAACAGAAAAGTACAAATTATGCGATGTGAAGTGAAAGTAAAACTATACCTTACATTATTATTAGTTAAATCATATTTTTTGCACTAAACTTTTACCTGCATGCAAAGAGCATACATGTTCAAAGAATAGCATCCAAATATTACTGGACTAAGAAAGCTTTCCAACATACTTGTAATGTCGGTCAATTGCATATATTCATAACGAATACTGTCCCACGTGAGAGACGCTACGAGTAATAAAAAGTCGTAGTCGTAAGGTAACGGTTGACCGTCAAAATTGTATTACGGCAAAATATTAGTGGCCTACTTAGCACTTCTTGTGAGTGTCATAAAAAATTCATTAAAAGAGGTATAGTACACCTCACCTGGGTCCCTCTCCCTGAGAAGGACACTGAATCGAAAATACAAAGCTCGACAAAGCACAGCAACAAGAATATCTGCAAAGTTCCACGCGTACAAGGCCCATTTGTTCGTTATGAGAAGCATTATTGAAACTACTGGATTGTAGGGAACATAAATAGCCCAATGGCCATGAGATCTTTGATAGTACACCTCCAAGGACGATTTATTTCCACAAATGTCAGAACTTTCTAGATATTGTAACAAAATACCAAAATACCTCATTCAATTCACGATAAGTACCATGCGATGATGATAATAATTTTGACAATTATTATGACAGACTGTTCCAGCAGAAGAAAAAAGGATTATTATAACGATAAAGGAAGAAGATCATACCAAAAACTGGAAACAGTTTAAAATGGAAGGTGGCGTTTTCTAAAATCGCAGACGTCAAGACACAAAACGATGTGACATTTACAAAGCGTTTTAGATGTACGTCAGGATGCATGACTTTTATCTGCTTCCATCGTGTGAAGATTTCATACAATCGGGAGAAATTTCGGTGAAAGTAAAAATATCTGTTTTTGAAATGAATCAGAATAAAAGACATCAAAGACCGAATTCTTTGATACGAAACTTATTCGAGTACACTTTAGTGCGTCATATAGTTAACAATGGAGTTACAACCAAGTGTATGAGTGCACTCACAAAAAAGTTCCCAGACAATAGAAACTTGGTCCACCAATGTCACCAGCTATTTCCGTTGCTGTCCGGATTGACTTTGGATTAAACAATGTTATGCCCACGAGATCCACAAGAGCAACAATGCCCAAAATTAAAGGAATCAAATGTATCGTTCTAAACGGTTCAACAATGTACACGAAATAAATATAGCTACTACTTGAACATGAAAAATGTTTTTTTTTTCTTTTCTCCATTCAATTCAATAAAACAATATGAATTGCATACTTAAAGTATCACAATGCCCCATACCTGTTTAATATAGTTCCGGTTGGACATATTCCAATTACTTTACCAAATGTCAGCAAATGCTTTACGTTGTCTTCTAGATCTTGTTTTTCATTTCTGTGATCCATTGTTTCATTGTAACTGTAATCTGAATTCACTAAAAACCTTTTATTTACTGCTTATTCCAACCTGAGTGTCCCAGCATTTCTGAACATGAAATTTGGCATTCTGCTGATATATTACTGGGTATTTTGAATTCTTACTAAATATGTAATCTCAAGTGCAACATTGTTCTTTAATTTCATTTGCTAAATTTGGATGCTCCCCTATTTTGCAATTTTCCAAAATCGTCCTGAAAGGACTTTAGGATATGATCTTACATTTAGTAAAATGCTGCACGAAACTGTTGCAAATAAAATGAGCTGATTAGACCCTTTTACCACTACTGCATAGATACTATTATTTATGGCTAGTACCATTATGAATGACATAGGTACAATGAACAATAAATTCCAGTTGTTGCAATCCAATTTTCTGGCGCCCTGTACAGGGCCAAATACTTTAGGCATTTAAATTTCATACACAAGCATTTGAAAGTAAAGTTATTTTTTTACATAGACAATGGCTAGTAACTGGAGGACGAGTCTCTCCGAAGACGACAAAAGTACACTATTGATGTGGGGTACGATAATGATTTAAATAGCTCCTGGCATGGCATCCACAACAAAGACGACAATGACAATTCGTGCTCTCTGTACTTTCAAATCAATCACGCAACGGTCTTTTTATTCCATTACTTCAAAAAGGAGGTTGAGAAAGTTTAGGTATTCAGTTTACTGCAAAAGCAACATGAGCGTAGAGTGATAGTTGTAATAGTGTTTCTTTTACTTATCTGGGGAATTTCCTTGAAAACTTTTAATAGGAAGCCAGTCACGTAACAAAAATTGTTCTAGGTTTTCGGTTTCCTACTGCCTCGGATATTCATTCAAAGTCATTATAGATAAAGAGACTATATTAAACTATCCACACATTATTCCGAGAAAGGAAGATAATTTCATGTATTTTGTCCTCGAAACTTGAATACTTTTATGTTTTGCAGTCCAGCAGCATCCAGTCAGTGCTTCATGTTGGGGAATAAATGTGCAGTCGAAAGACAACAGGAATGGTATAGTAATAGTAATGGTTATCCATAATATCAATACTGTTATTGTAAATTTAGTTCTACACAGTCAAATGAAAGCAAATTGAGATAATAGAATGAGTGATGTGAAATTGCTCCACTACTGCAGGCACCAAGTATTTTCCTTGAATTTGAATTCAAACATGAAAAATGTTTTTATTATATGCGTTTTTGTTTAGTTAAACATACTTATAGTACATTTACTTTACTTAGTAGCATACAACATTTCTGGAGCAATGATTTTTGATTCGGGTACGAAAAACAGACATACACACCAGTACATACTTAATTGTTACCAGTCATTACTGTATTATTATTATGCGTTTAGAACAAACAAAATTGAACCAAAACAACCATTTTAAATAACTGGACTCTTTGCTTTTTTGATAAATAACAATTTAATGGAGTTACACAGTGCATCACGGTTAGATTACCCTCATCGGAAGTACACTAAAATTGTATTGTAGTACCAAAGTTTAGGCCCAGATACATCAAAATCAGAAAGCTTGATATTAAAAAATGGTGATTAAATTTGTCATTACTACGCACCATAGTTTGCAGGTTGATTCCTCCTTTGTCTTTTCTACGAAAAACTATATTTGGTGGTTGCTTATTCAATCTTAATCCAAAACCTTCCAATTCTTTTTCTATTATTCTTTTATGACCCAAAGGTTTGAGAACGTCCAACACAATGAAAATTAAGCTGCAGGTTCTCGCTACGGCGATAACTTGCCGTCCTCTACCTTTTCCATCTTTTGCTCCTTCAATAATACCAGGAAGATCCAGAAGCTAATAATAATGAAAGAGTCAAACATATGTACAGTTTACATTATGAGACAAAGTACAGTTTGCTTTGTATAATTTCAACAGATTTCACTTTAACGGTACTTGAATTTTTGCGCCTTTATATTTTATGCATCCAGGGACGGTTGTAAGCGTAGTAAATTCATACGCTGCTACTTCTGAATACACCCCCGCTAACGTTGTCAAAAGCGTTGATTTTCCTACAGAAGGAAATCCTACATACACGAATGAAAGATATTAGTTAATATTTATGGACATGCGGAAAAAATAACAACTTAGAGAACAACAGTTTTTTTTACGCCATCCATACCTACAAAACCTATACGCGCATCTCCAGTTTTCGCTACATCAAAACCTTCTCCCGCTGGGCCACCTCCACCTTTGAATTAAATTTGAAAAGAAGTTTTAATCAAAGTTTTGGTACATTATAACATGCAAAGAGTAGTAATCTATCAGTAATAGGTTTTGACTAACTTTTTGGGGTAATGAGCTCACGACGAAGTTTGGCCAACCTCGCCTTTAATAAGCCTATATGTCCTGCGGTTGCTTTGTTTTTTTGCGTTCTGGCCATCTAAAGTACGTTTGATAATTGGTCATCAGTCATCAATAATCATTCGCATTCACAGAAATATACGATTCAGATTCCAGCAAACCCACTCATTCAATTATCACTTGACTATCATAGTGTACACTCATGTGCTCTTACCTCGCTCTCAATTTGAGCGATTTTTTCTAGAATAGTACTCATCTTGGAGTCTTTTCAATTGCCGGTTTTTATTTGACAGTATCTTGCAAGAGGTCGTCCTGGCCTATGATGACTG
Source organism: Lepidocyrtoides sp. E14 (assembly GCA_027743805.1). Taxonomy (NCBI): domain Eukaryota; kingdom Metazoa; phylum Arthropoda; class Collembola; order Entomobryomorpha; family Entomobryidae; genus Lepidocyrtoides; species Lepidocyrtoides sp. E14. The sequence continues at coordinate 10,256 of JAHZMZ010005372.1, forward strand.
GAAACCGGATGATGACCGTAGCGTTTGCTAGTCACGCTAGAATGCGACCTAACCAGGGCCCTTGAGCATTTGGAATAAAATGATAAATAGAACGGTTTATATATAAGTGGCAGTTAAATTATTAAATATGTTCTTTTAATGTTTCATGTTTGTGCTAGTTTACATCCTTTGATAGATCGTTTGACTTCAACTTACTAAAGCTAAACTGTGCTGTAAACTGGGTGACAGCCGGTAGCATTTATTTGCAGTCAAAAGTTTGATAATTGTTGATATCACCTCCACAAACTACACTATCACATGTGCGCATCCAATTACTGCATTTTAATTACTATAATGTATAATCACAACTATAATTTAGCGTAATAACAAAGAAGCGACACTGCCAACAATTGTTACATTTTCACCGCTGTCTTAGTGTCTGTGCTATTGAGTTGAGTTCACTGTTCACTACTGCTTTTGTTCAATTTATTTTGCCTGAACATCCTTGCCAAATGCATTTTTATATGGTTCGCCAGCTGTTCTTTTCTCATTGTTCCCCAAAAAGACAAAGACCTTGTTCACAATCATATCCGCCCCACGCTAACGTACATTGAGTAAGTAAACTGGAGAGACTGCGGATGGAGTCCAGTAACTGGAGTGTGTATGCAAGTGTAAATGTGTATTCCCAATCATAATCCAAATCTGACCAGGAAGACTAGAAAAAGCTCTAAAGCGATCATTTTTGTGCAGCCTTGCACGCTACAACAAAGACGGTTTTTAAGAAAAGCTTTTGAGATGCATTTTTTTTGCAAACTACATTGCATACTTTTACTTAAGCGTTGTTTAAATTCAATGCTTCAAAACTAGAAAAATTATGAATAAATTGGTGCTGTCATTGATCATCAAAGTATATTTTTTCACCTTCTGTCATCTAAAGCATATTATTTTTTCTTTATTATGAATACATAAAAATTTGTACAAATTTCTTTCTGTAGTTGAGAGATGTTTTTGGACATTTACATTCACGCTATTGGATTGTTCAATTAAACATCGCCCTTTTTCACTTCCAGGCTAGCACTCTTCTTAGGTTTCTTTTGTACTTCGTCGGATAGTACTTGACCATTTGTTTCTTTCATCATGAAAACAACCAACGAGCCCATGACTGCAACTATTGCAAATATGAAGAAAGGTAAGGATGGCCACCCTGATATTTAAAAAATCACAATCATTACATATTTTTAAGCATCGGCATTATATAGAAAGTTGTTTTCCGAGGTGAATTCGTATATTTCGTACTGGATCCGAGGTATGCAACTTGAGGTGTCACTAGGCCTGCAAGATTAGCACCTAAGCCGCCAATACCCAAGCCCATTGTTCTAACGGAGGTTGGAAAGCTTTCTCCTGATAATAACCTGGCAGCTGCCCTTGTACAAGCTAAACCAAAAAGTCCAACAAAACAGCCTACCAAGATCAAAATGGAGCTCACTTCCTCCATAGTTAAGAAACAGACAGCTAACGTTACGAGGAAAATAGAACTCAGTGACATTCCATAAAGAACAGCCTTTCGCCTTCCAAAACTATTTAAAAAAATAAAATTGAGTTTCAAATACTGAGGGGGTAAAATGAATGATAAATCTTTCCTTTTAGTGAGTGCATATGCACTATGCACACTTACCGATCGCTAGCAGGCATTGAAGATCTTTGTCCAAGAGCATTTGCCAATCCAACCAGACCAAGATTAAAGTACGGATCCCCAGGAACATTTCTAATGTTGTAACTGATTCCATAATAAGCCACATTCCACGCAAACCAGATGGCAAACAAGTATAGGGAGGTGGTTAGCAGTTGTTTGGTCCGAAGGAAGTCCAGATAGCCAATTCTATTGCTCTTTTTCTCCTTCTCTGTAACTGATTCTTCCTGTTTTCTCAATGCGTCCAGGACGTCCATTGAAATTGGTGTGCGTCCATTAATTTTGGCCATGTAGCCTAAAACGTCATGTGCTTCTTTGACTTTTTTATTACGGAGAAGCCAGCGAGGGCTCTCTGGAAGGAGACTGCGTAAAGCGACAAACAAATTTATCAATTGACAATGCCTTTTTTTAACGTAAAACCATTTATGATAAGATACAATTTAAAAGTAATTGAAGAAGAAATACCCCTCTTACAAATAAATTGGAATGATGAGTATGTATGGAGTAAGCGTAGCTAAATACAACATTCTCCAGGGTCTTATAAAATACCCAAAAACACTTAGAAGAATGATGCCCTCGCCTGATAGAAAAATTGTCAACAAAAATATTATTATTTTATATGCTTGCTATTTTTAAAATTTCTTTTTTTTAACTGGTAAATGGATTTTACCCATGGGTCCGACCATATTGGCCAATGACCTCCACTGTGGAGTCATAAATTCCATTACAGCCATGCAGGAAACATTTATAAACCCTACAAACGGTATACCAAAAAATCGACAGTATTTAGCATATCTGTAGGATATATTTATTTGCAGTATCGTTGAAAATATAGTCGTTTTCGTTTACCACAAGAACCAGCTCCAGCAATAAGTCTTGCAACAGCATAAAAATAAATGTTTGGACTGAGAGCTGACATGGCTGTTCC
>JAHZMZ010005373.1:0-12262 GCA_027743805.1 Lepidocyrtoides sp. E14
ATGAACATGTGAACAACAATTGTCTGACAAATGTATAATAATAACAGAAGAACGTTTTAGTCAAAACTTTTTTTATTATTCGATGATTGTAAGCAAACAATAATAATATCCATTCATTATGCTATGAAAAACCCTGGGGGAAGGATGACTTTTTTTGGTCAAGTGTGAGCATGGGAATGAAAATAGTCAGAAACAAGAAATCTCTGTTCCTACCATTATTTTTAAGCTAGCCGGTGGTGGAAGAAAATTATGAGAAAATTCATTCTTATCCATCACTGTGAATAACGAACGTTAAACGACGCTTAACAACGCGTAATCTTTCTTTCGTTTGAATATTTGCAAGTTTCTTTGCCTTCAACTTTGCAACTTTGTGTGGTGAAAAAATAAGATATTGCTTTTGTGTGGAATGAACATTAATCATTCATCGTAAGCTGGCGTCAAACAGAAAACACTACTAATCTACTTAACTGTTGTATTAGCTGTAATGTGTTGCCACGCGTATGTGTCCATTACACACATGTCTACAAGGCAGAGAGAAGTTCCAGTAGTTTACTTGTAGTAATTGCTTTTTTTTCAAGCAAGGATGTACAAAGATCTCATTAATTCTGTGAATGATGTCTGTCGAAATAATGCACACTTAAGTTCAATTCTTATGCGAGTCAGTGACTTAGTAAATCAAACACTTTGTTCCACATAATATCTAGTGATGTATACTCTAATGACTGAACATTAATGGTAAAATAACGAGAGAAAGTCTTTTAAAGCGATTTATATCGTTCCAATAAAACGAGTAGAGAATAGTTTATCAAAGGCAGTGTCAATTGTGACCCTTATCCTAGATCTCTAATGTGCTACTAATTAAAAATCAATTTAGTCATCTCTAAATTATGCTGCTGTGAGTAAACACATACATTGAAACATGATGAAATTCATGTTTACGCTGTTGTTTTGCAACACAAATGTGGTGACTACACTGACTATGGACAAACATGATGTGTTATTATGTGTTTAGTGCTTGCAGTCGGCAGTCTACGCCACCTCGCCAAAATTAACTGTGTCGTACATCAAGTTAACAAAGAGATTCTTCTGAGAACTTTGTCATAATAATCAAAATTCCACATTTTGTTTACTCTTTCAAGTATTATTATTCATCTACTTTTCAACTCGATTTCCCTAGACATGCGCTCCTTGTATGCAATAATGGTGTGCTGACAAATTTTTCAAAGCTGTAATATTCATTTAACTTGTTGTAATAATCCAGTGCAGAAAAAAGAAACGTAACAATAATGTAAGAAAAAAAAAATCAGTACAAATTTTTACTCTAGTAGGCTGGTAGAACTTTTATCGTCATCATGGTCAATCCAATATAGTCGTTATTACAAACATTTCTTTCTGCTATATTTTGACCTTCATCATTATCATCATCATCATCATCCACGGATGCTTTTAAGGTAGGGATAATGTCAACTTTAAATTATATAGAGCACAATATTATTATGTTTTATTGCATTTATATTTTAAATGAAGTGAGCTTATCAAGAGAAACTTGATATAGAGATGTTGCTATTCTAAACATAATTCAGTACGACATACTGCATGCATGTTAGAATCAGACAACTTACCTGATATTATGTAAAAAAAACTGCCGCTACTGCAATCATATCATTCGGGGTGCGAGACCAACAAAGTCTGTTGGACTATTGCATTGCATTAGCGATTATTGCAGAGACATTTTTTTGCATAAGTCAAAACTGAAATCATTGCAGTTTTAGATGATACTTTCTTCATTTTTTTAGTAAGTATCTCGTTTCATGGTATCATGCGATAAAACTAATAATAATATTATGTCCTGTATAATATGATTTGGGTTTAGGTTTATCGTCACCAGTGCATCTTTCATTTCAACAATCTACCCACATATAAATTGTTCAGGGGTAACTCACGAAAAACTTGAAAGAAGCTTACGTGTTATTTTTTTTCGTTCCAAGTGTCGTTTTTTTTTCTTGATGGGTTTTTAAAAGTGTTGATTATAATATCATTATTATAAGCAGACAGACAAAACAGTCGACCTTTTCAGTCGGACGAAAGTTTAAAACGTAAGAAAGTACAGAGTGGAACTTTACTTGAAACTGTTAATAAAATACATGTACTACTTAAAGTTTTCAATTGTGTCAAATGATGGGTCAAACATTACTTCCGCATTGCCCTCGATTTGATCCCTTCCTTGACATTGTCAATACTACAGTGAAAGACCTCAGCTTTGGACACATCGCTGCCTATCCTTCTCTATCCCTTTTAGAAACACTTACTTCTGTTATTGCACCCTGTACTAGTACAAGTAGTCATAGCGACGGTAATAATAATAGTAACAGTAAGGACAACTGCAGACCTTTTAGTGGTTATTCAAACAATAATGTGTGTTGTCCTGTCACCTATCATCTCTCACAAAAACATTGGTATTTCTTGTCCAGTTGTAACGATAATAACATGTTTCATACTAATAAAATCAGTGATTTTGCCGTTAATAATAATAGCCATGCTAGCTGCTCAGTGATGATGATACTGCCAGTGGCTAAGGTATTTAGGACTATTAAGTTACTTAACGTGTCAACACCACCAGCACCTTCAAAACCTCACCAACAAACATCAAGCGACATGAGCAGTTGAGTGTTACTGTACTTGTGAAAACAAACAGAGATCATGTTTGGGTCAACGATATCATTACTATAACGCTGACTCTTCCCCTTCGGGTTATTTATTTATTTATTTATTCGCAGTTCCTATTGATAATGACCGCCTTGTTTTAACCGAAGAAAAATTGCTCGTAAGTATATATAACTCATCATAATCAACGTTAACCCATCCAGCATTTAAAGGAAAAAAAATATTTAAATATTTATTGATATCTACAAATACGCACGCATTCGAAATCGCAACCGGTCGTCTCGACTCGATTATTTTGAAAACGACAACGTACGAAGAGCATTTCCGCACGCGACTACGTTGAATTTTAATAATTTATTATGCAATGAAAATGCAATTACCTGTTGTTACTATTGTGACTTGTGACCTGAATAAGAAGTCGCCTCAATCCAAAATACACCTATGTAGTAAATTAAATTGACTAATGTTATAATGTGCTTATTTCCTAAACCCCAGCGTAATTACCAAAGTACTTCCCAGACATCAGTTTTTGAACAGAGAAGCAGTGTGATAATTAAGAAAATAAGCTTTACAAAAAGTGGGAAATGAGCGCTTTGTTGGTTAATGAAATATTATGCATATTGAATTGAAGAGGGTTGTCGCTCATTTGCAACTCATTTACAAAAATTCTATCAAGTAAGGCTATAAAATAAAATATTTATTGTGGAAAAAGTGCACGGACCGAGAAATTGTCGCAGTTTCATTTGAACTCTGTCTTTGTTCACACCGCTTCCTTACACGTCCCGAGTTTTGTATAATGGAACATTTTCCAAGGTTCAGGTGTGGTGGGACACTAGTTTTTCAGAGTGTAATGCTATTACCGTTCTTATTAAATGTGGCCTTACTCGTCAATGGTTACTCGATAGTCCGCAATAATCTCTCCTCGGCACTTGATAGTGATCTGAATTACGTCGAAAGCACTACAGACGACTTGGCATTAAGTTCAGAGGAACTGGATGATGAGGAAACAGCACTAGACTTATCTATTCATGTCGATCCATTTCACATGGTAGACCCTTCCACTAGTCATTCCGACTCCGTAAAGAAATCTAGACTTCGCTCAGACTTTTCAAATTCTCAAGAGCAACTTTCACCCTCCTTCTCAGATATCTCTGCAAAACAGTCTGAAAAATTGCATGGGACAGGAAGTGAAAAGAGAAAATTATCAAGTAAAAATCGGAGGACACTATCAGACGAAAAAAGCAACAATAATTCCACTCGTCATCATGAGTTATCTTCAGTTCGACACGGTAGAGATTTCAACACACCTGCTGCTTTACCCCTCATACAGCAGGATGAGGAGGTGGAGGACTCGTCAAAACTTAATCCAATGGCCTCGGACGCAGAGAAAGCAGAAGATCAACAAAGGTTAAAGAAAGAGCCTACTGCGAAAAAGTTGACAGATGAGGATTCGGAGGTGAAAATTATTGGCATGTCAATCGATTACGACTCTGACAAGCGGAGAGTTGATTATGATCACGAAGGTTCTCCCAACATCTTGGAAGGAATGGAAGTAAAGCTTACACTTTTTGGGAAGTTCAAGCCAAAGACATACTTTCGTTTTTCCAAGTTCCATTTTTGTGACGATCCAAAGAACGGGGATGCAAGTTATGAGGTAAGATAAATCACTTAATACATGCATTGTATATTGTATATCAAAAGTTCAATTTGTTTAATACATACGGCTTTTGTTTAGTTGCTACATTTAGCGTAGCCTTTAAACTGAAAAAATGCATTAATGAAAACAGGTGGACATCGTCGATGAAGAGAAAACTGTCGCAATAGTAGATGTAACAGTTCCGCTAGCTGGAGAATTAAATGAGGTCTATTTGTGCTTGCGTGCTGATGGCGAAGCTCATTTTAAACGACAGGGTGAAACAAAAAAGGAAAAGAGCAAAAGTCCTTATGGCTTGCCAATAAAGCCGTGGCTGGTTATCAAGCTCACCAAATCTATGTTTCCTCTCTACTTACACATTTTACTTATCATGCTACTGCTGACACTTTCCGGCCTCTTTTCTGGACTTAACCTTGGTCTAATGTCTTTGGACAAGACAGACCTGAAGATTATCATGAACACAGGATCCAAATCAAACGTATACACGCGAGAGCGTTTGAAAGAGCTGTTAGAGGTTCGAAAACATTTGCTTGACAATGTTCAACTTATAAGCAAATAAACACGTATTTGACAGATGGCACTTGACTTTATTTATATCATAGGTGACAAGAGACAAGCACGGATTGGAACCTGAGGAAGTTGGTATAATCTCTGGAGCTCTTGATTTGAAACTGAAAACTGTGAAAGATGTCATGGTCAGTTTGGAGTCCATTTTTATGCTGCCCTCAGATGCGGTTTTGGATTTTGAGACAATGGCTGAAATTGAGTATCAAGGTAAGTGTCGGTCATTCATCATTTTGCATTTGTTTCAGCTAGAATCGTGCTTACCTTTGTTTTAATTGGTGATAAGGTTATTCGCGTATACCGGTATATGAAGGAGAACGTTCCAACGTTGTAGCATTGATCAATGTGAAACAACTCACCCTTCTGGATGCAAGTGATAATATACCACTTCGCTTAATAATGGACTACTACAAGACCAATTTGTTCTTTGTCTTTGAGAACACCCATTTGGATTTTATGTTCAAAGCGTTCCGAGAAGGTGAGCTTAAGGAAAATACTACTATTATCGGTTTATTATTTTTAAAATGTTATAGGGGACTTTGTGGTTGCGCTGTCAGTACTGATTATGATTGGAAAAATATAATTTATCAATTCCAGGAAGTCGAGGTCACATGGCTTTTGTCCAGCGAGTAAACGATGACGGTCCAGGAGATCCTTATTACGAGACGGTTGGCATGCTTACAATGGAAGATGTACTGGAAGAGATCTTGCAGACAGATATTCGAGATGAAAATGATAGTAAGTATTTCTGAATACTTGTGAACTCCATTTCAACCTCAAAGTGAAATGAAAAATTAATGAGACTCGTGTTTTTTCATTACGTAGTTGAAAAAATTAATGCTCGAGCTGGCAACCACAAACGACTGCCTGCCGTACCATTTAAAGAAAAAAAGAAACCTAAAAAGGTTGTCGAGATTCCAGCAACGTTGATACTAGCGGCAACACAATATCTCAGCACATGTAAGAAAAATAATATACCTATGTGTTCTTTATTTGCTCATAACGTGAACGGAAAAAATACATACACAGAACTCTCTATAATGGTCGATTTTCCTGCTCTGTAGCTGTTGAACCTTTCAAGTGTGGTACGATCTCAACTCATATAATGCAACGCCTTCTCAAGACTAATGTTCAATTTGTGAAAGCCCCAAAGAGAAGAGGTCGTCAGAAAATTGTCGAAGTATTTCTTTATGAGACTGTAAGTACTCTGAAAACACTTAACACACAAATTAAAGAGGTGTATGATGATGTACATATTTTCCTAGAGCGGTAAATATTATGATTTGCTTTAGGGGAAAGCAGCGGATTGCTTCATAATGATTCTGGAAGGTCGAGTGAATGTCACAGTGGGAAAGGAACGATTAATGTACGAGGCAGGGCCATTTTCCGCATTCGGGAACGATTTTCTTTTAAATGAATCGCTAGGCGGTTAGTTTCTCAATAAGCATGCTCACATTTGTTCTAACATGCGAAATAGCAGGTTTAATGTTAACTAAATGCGCTTCTTCCTATTTTTCAGTACCTCTTTCAGTTCGAACCGTTAGCACTGGAGAATCAACACTAAGTAGTCCTACAGACCTGGATCCGAGCGAGCGACCATCTATTACATCTGAAATGACGGATGTAAAGAGACGAGCAACCTTTATTCCAGATTATTCAGTTAAGGTTGTCACGGATGTGTACTTTTTACGGGTAAGGTATGATCATTATCGACATGCATTAGCGGCTACAGAACTTGAGAAAGCGTATTCAAACGATCCAGAAAATGTTGAAGAGGACAATGGATGGCAAGAAGAAATCGATAAGGTAATTATCCAAACAAAAATTTTGCTCCAGAGCACCACTAGATAGTGGTAAACAAATTTAGTAAACTGAACATTTAAAACTTAAAGGTATTGGATGATGGGGACGAGGATAATGAACAGGAGGTTCCGGAAGAAACAAAGGCAGTTGAAGCTCATGATGTAAGAATGAAATGTATATTTATATGCGATTAAAAAATCCCTAGCTTTATTGGCATTTAAATCGAAAAATATTGCTTCTTGCCTGATTTTATAGAAGAGTCCGAATATTTTGATAAATGGAATCCTTCACAAAAATCCAAAGACTGAGAAGGATACGTCGACATCTGAAACCGATGAGAGTGACAACACTAAAGACAGTGATCAGGACGAGAATAATCCCACAGAGGTGACCAAACTACTCCAAAACAACATAGTTATGACCAACAGCTAGTGTTTCCCAACAGTCGCATTGCCAGTTCGACAGTTACCGTCAAAATGAAGAAGACATACTATTAATTCAAACGGATAGTTTGAAATACAAATTTGTACAGATTTTGCAACATTGTTTAAACTTATTAACTGAACACATCATCGGTATTTCTCAACTATCTTATAGTATTTTTATTTTATAAGAAATCTGTAGCGTAGTGCGTACCTTCTTATGCATCCTAACTGTTCATGTATATTATGCATAATTTGTATACAAGTTGTTATCCAATGTATTCATCGGTTATTTATCTATTTATTGAACCTTTATTATTATTGTATATTTTTATAGTTAATTTGTAAAAAAATATACATACAAATATAAATTATATTGATTCTAACGCAAATGTGGCATTAACAACCATTTATCCAGCCACAATGAAAATATAACCAGTTTATAAAGTTAGATGTACTTATTTTAAGTTTTGTCAGTATTTTTCCACCTCAAAGGACAAAATCAATCAGCTGAAAAAAACATGCATGAGTTTTTCAGTCAGTAATGATGTCACCGATAATTTAAAATCTTATAGCTCATTCTGAAGACAATTTGTTGTAAAGCATAAGACTAGGAAACTAGGGAGTACATTCATGTACCTCAACCTTTAAGACATTTTTCTGTCAATTACTGTTATCAATTTAATTGCGTGGCTCAGGCTCACTGCGTGTATTCATATGTTTACATTTTAATCCAAAAAAAATATTTCAAATTTTGTGTCTGCAATACTGATTTTATAGTAGTTGGGTGCATTCAGTAAGATCAAATTAGTTTATTGTCTGTTCTCAAGTAATAAACAGCATGAATTATAAAATTAATATCTCTTTTTACATTCACAAGTGCCAAATAGAACAGTTGGGGATTAAATTGAAATTTAGACAGACTAATTATTAGTACATTTTGGTAGTTGCCTGTGGCTTTCGCACCACGTCTTTTTAACAAACAATATAAATTTTTGGCATTCAGCATATCGCATGCTGTATTGTTGTTGTTATCAATGATACCTTATCGTCATTATTAAATTTGAATAATATGTTCAACGATTCTCGTCAAAAACAAACTAGAGGAATGAAAACGTTCCTCGCTGTCAGTTGAAATAGCATCGTTAAGTTTGGCTCAAATTATATACATACATACCTATACAGTTGAGTATGTGGGTACCCAAATATTTGTTGGCTGACAACAAGTAACGATTGGTTATTTAATTAAATGTAATTTTACGAACACTTTTGTCACGACAATATTATTTTTTTGCATTACGAATGTAAAATGGACAGGAAGAAGGTCCGGTGATGATGTCACACAGTCAATGCACCTAATGAGTGCCATCAATGGATGGGAACATTGTTTTCATTCATTCTTGTGAATATAAAACAGTTACAATTATCATTATTGTCATAGCATTTAAATAATGTAAGCGATAATGTTACTATTACAGACTTATTTGTTTATCAATCATCAGAGAGGTAATTACTATTCCACGTATGTATTTTTAATTTCAACATGACAAACCGCCCTTATACATTTCCTCGTGTACAGTTAATTCAAAGTGTGGTTAAAATGTTGAGTGTATTACATTAAGCTGTGATTTCCTTCAATCATTATTATGGGCCTTTATTAGTTCTACCGTTTAATCTATCTTTGAGTCAAATACGTTTCAGTGTTGATAATTTTGTAGTCGTGTCATAAACTTTAAATCTAGGCGTAGTATGGCCTTCTAATTACGTTGCTTTATCACCATTTACTTACAGTATTTCATGATTTTAACTACAATGCGTCAGTTCCGTTATTTTAGTATGAAATGTACTTATTAATATATAATTGCTAAAAGTTTATGTATTATTACTAGGTATGTACTCGGTACAGAATTTATATTGACACAATTTATTATAAAAATGAAGAAAGACACTAAGAATGTTCTCGTACAGTTAAATTAACAGTTACAATATTACGTCTGTTATATAGTCATGGATCCTACGAAGTGGCAACGTTATTGTATCTAAAAATGCAAAATAATTTAATGTTGTATATTCCATTCAAATATTTTATTGCTATAATATTATTTTATTCCGCAGTCATTAATTCCTTTTTTTGAGTATGAATGCTTGTCCAAGTAACAAAATAAGTATGGATTTCATTTCACTATTTATTTGAATAAATTCTGAGTAAAAGCATGATATGTAGTTCGTAATCTCGTAAAATGATAAGATACTTGTTTGTGTTGGTGCTCTTTATCTTTATTTAAAATGTTTTAAATTATAACTGCCTTATGCATTGCTACAATTAGAGGCTACTTTTGAAATAAAAATGAATCAATTATCAAATCACTTTAACCCACATGCATAACAACATGTTGTCAACAGCAAGCCCATGAATGGTGCTACAATTTTTCGTTACGTTCATTGATATTGCATGTTTCATCAGTTTTGCCTAACACTACAAGTTTGCAAAAACTATATAATTATACACACCGTTGCTGTTTCTCCACCTCCTCATTTGGCTTAACTAACCGTGATGCTTATCGGTAAGCACTCATATCGGCAAGAAAGTTATTAGAGTACAGTCAAAGGATTCTAATATTTTTAGTGCCAAAAGAGTCACTGTATTGAAACTACTTTTCACTAGTACTAAAGCGGTACTCTCACACGAATAGCACCACTGCAGATCTTTTAGATGGTCGCAATTTTAAAAAAAATTGAACAACGGGAGAATGGTAGATGGTGAAACAAATTTCGATTTCATGAATAAATCTCTTTCTTTGTACTAAATTATATTAAAAGGCTCTTTTAATTATCAAGCAATTATATAACATCGTTCAAGTACATGAACGTTTTAGAATTCGTTTCGTATTTTACATATATTAAATAAATACATGTATAACTTCAATTTAGGCTATTAAGAATTGTGTAACAATTGAAATTGTTTCAAATAAGTGAAATTCCAGCGCACATACCTATGCGCGACTAAAAGGAAAAATGGAATTATTTGGAACGAAGGCGTTAATACCTCTTCAATAATATAAAATAAAAATAGACAATGGCTATGTACTAAGTACATAGTAGTTTGTTTGGGAAACGAAGTTACCTGAATTCATAAATAAAATCGCACCGAGAACGAAATATTAAGTATTATAATACTAATTAAAGTTCGTATTGAAATTCTTAATCGCCAGATAATCGCACAATGTCATCTGGTAGAACAGTCTGGTTCTTATTGTTTTTCAAAATAAAGTTTGAACTGTAGCTAAGCGACCTACATGGTCGAGCCATGCATGTTAAAATACAGGAGTAAAAATTACAAAGTAGAAATAAAATTGGCAAAACTAAAATTTGGAGTGTTATGGTATGTAAATGGAATATAATTGTACTTTTGCCATGTTTACAATATGTTTTAGTTAACTAAAATCAAACCAGGGAAAGGTTATTAAAATACGGCTACGTATTTACAGTATATGATGATGGAAAATAAGTAAACATAGTAAACTATTTACTTAGGTAGGCAATATATTGATCATGAACGCAAAGTTCGTGTGCGTAAATATTATTTTATCGTGAATCATAATTTCAAACGTTGAACGTCAAGAGCAGCAACACGTGCACTCCACCTAGTTCAACGAATGCGAATTGCTAATACTTTTAATTGATAACTACGTAGTGATAGTTCGTTAGCAAACTATGCATTATATATTTCTGTACCTTACCTTGTCTCAAACTAAACATTCAATTTTGTAAATAGCTGACATATTTTCATGTGAACCACTAATAGAAGGTAATTAAATGTTTACTGAACTTATAATTTTAGGAAAAGTTAACCCGATATTATTTTTTTGATGAATAAAAGATATTATCTGACGTACTGGGATTGCAGATTAAAAAATACTTAAATTTGATGTGTATTTATTTTTACTTCGTCGTAGGTTATTTGTTAAACAAATAAAATGAATACACAGTGTTTGCTTGCATTGTCATATTTTCATATACAACTTTTAACATACTATGAACATTTACACCTAAAACAACACTTTTGAATAAGGCTTCTGCGCACAAAAATATTATAAACTTTACTAATTATTCGAATAGTAAATACGTACTTTAAACTTCTATTTACATCAGCTTTATTCAACAGCCTTTCAATGACTTGCTCTTCTTTTGTCAAATTGATTATCATTCAATGCACACATTCCACAGACAGTGAAGCTCCAATTGTGCAAAATAATCATGTTCCCCAAATTTCTAAAAAATCACAAATATGTAAATGGAATTTTTTACTACTATTGGTACTTTATCTAACCTTCATTATCAAGTAAATGTACTGGTCTGCTAAATAATAAAAAAATTGTAGCTCTTGCACACTATTGACATTGAAGGAGCACCAAACCGAACACTTCAAATATTTTTGGCAATAAAGTCTAAAGTCAAAAATGACATTTTTCATGAGCGCATCGACAATCATTTTGGATTTAAACATTTGTATCTACGGCCATGAAGACAATCACAGTTTGCATGTATGATTTTCCTCCCCGTCCACGAAAATTTTTGCTGGGAAGTTGACATCATGACGTAATGATTCAGATGGTAGTTGCTTGTCATCATTTGGACGTAGGATGACCCTTGACATGTTGCTTCTTCCCAATTCCTCCTTTCCGTCGGACACTAAGTCTTCACAAATGGCTTTGCATATATTGTTATTATCACCAATCATGGGAGTGTGTTGTTGCATTTGCTTAAGTTGATGTTGATTCGGTGGCACTGTTACCAAACCTATATTTCGAGATCCTTCCTTCACACCCTTCATGCGTTTCTTTACATTTGAGTCAACAAAATTGCATATTTTTCTAATATTGCTTCAACAAAGTATATTCTTAAATACGAGTCTTCAATTGATTTTTAGTAATGGCGATTTTAGTAGCATCTTGCCTCACTAATACTGCCTCTGCCTGTAGATTTGGCCAATGTAATTGAAGTTTCCTTTGACTTCCCGTCAGATGCTTCCAGAACCTTTTTTTTATGAAATTCCAACATTACCTTTTCTCATAAAATTTTATTGAACAGTATTTTTGGAAATAAAAATAACTCATGCGTTTATGAGTTATTTTTATTTCCAAAAATACTGTTC
>JAHZMZ010005374.1:0-10928 GCA_027743805.1 Lepidocyrtoides sp. E14
GTCAATACCACCCGTTGTACATATACATAGTATGTTACAAGCCTGACTTAATAGTAATTATTAAAATTAACTTGCTTTGATGCTCAAATGAATACTATTTTCCTCCTTGAAACGTCTGACATTCAAAAACCACAAAATGATTCCCTCTCTTGCAAAGTTGGAGAAAGAGAGGAAGTGAGAGAAGCTGCAATAAAGTAGATTTAGTTCACGGCTGGTACTCAAGTATGTACTTGCAAACTTTTGCAGGTCGAAACTAAAGCCTGTAGATAAGTAGGTATGAATGTTTATACAGAAAGTAAAGATTCGGGAAACACAAATCCGCTTTGGTATCTTGAAGGTCTTCCCATTATCAGTAGTGATAGTACAATACCGTTGAGAAAATCCGCTTCATTTGCATATCCTTCTCGTCTACGTTCAAACTTGGATTGAATTCACCGCGAGGAAGTAGGAAGTAGCAGTTACGATATTGCTGGTGGTAATACTATTATGGCTGTTGTTGTTACACCTTTGCCTATTCTTGGGAAATAAATAAAATTAATCCGCCACTAGCAGAAATGAACACATGCGAACATTTGCATCTTACCTATCTACGACATGCTCCTCAATATAATTATATTATACCTATTTGATATTTTATTAGATAACTCGATAGAGATTCCTTATAAAATCTTCGTGTTAGGTAGATCTGGTCTTCCGTCCTTCCGGCCGACCGGTCTTCTGATTGCAAGATAAGCCGTGAATGAAATGCACTATCAACACCAAATTTAGTTGGCAGATGGTAAAGGTTCAGGGGAATAACTATCTAAAGAAGAAAGCTCTTAACTGTATAAATTTGCTTTAAATCCAGAATAAAAGCAACTAGCAAAACCAAATGTGATGATATGTACGTACCAGAGGTGGAGAGGAAGAGAAAACTAGCGCATAGGTCTACAATACGACAACTTGTATGCGCAATATTTGAATAATATTCATTTATACACATTTGCAAAAAAACGTAACTTTAAAAAACAACCGTTTGGCAGCTACAGCGCGAACAGACAGAGAGGCACATCTGACAATAAAAAGTAACTTATATCTAATTCGCATGTAAGTTAAAAGAGTTTCGTAAATGCCCAACAGGCAGCTGAATGTGAAAATATGGTGCAACTCCTGAACGAGTGAAGCGATCAACATCAAATTTGAGTACTTTCAACGGAGTGGAAGAGAATCAAACAGCTTCAGAGTATGAATCGAGTTACCTATTTACATTTTGCGAGTTTGTTTTTGTTACTAATAATATTAAAAAGTATTCACAGATAATAAAGTAAAGAACACCACATGTAGAGCTAAGTCACCAAAAAGTGGCTTTGCAGAGACATGTTTCCTTTACTTCAACGTAACTTTGCTAAAATTTATTTCCGCACAATTGCTGGAACATTTTGCACAATTCACGTCAGTATCGGTCATTATTGTGGCCTTCGTGAAAATTTGTGAAGTAGCTTTACTTTATTTTTTCTTTATGATTTCCACGTACTTACATATGGCACACATGATCAAATGTGATCCTTGACTGCGATTCCCCAATATGCTCCTAATTTAAATTTTATTGCCAATGGTTGAAATTTGTTTTGGTTATTTAACCATCAAAAGGACTGCATGGAAATGAGTTTGTGGTGAGCAAAAATAAATTAGGTAAGAAGTAGGTACATTTGAAATGTACTTATGCAACCAATATTAACCTACTCACTATCAGTGACAGCAGATATCATTCAAAAATGCATACATAACATAGCCACATGCATATCTGCAATCTAATTTTTTTATTCAAAATAGCTCATTAAATTTTACCGGAAGGCACTGTCTGCAATCTCAACTTTGAAGAGGGAGGAAATTGTCACACGATGTCTGCAAGGTTTTTATGAAAACGATAGATTAAATTACATGTCGAGTACATATGGCTGTGAAGATTTCATATCCAAATTAAAACATCGTCCCAGCAGTAAGTCACCAACTGGAAAATTCTGGAAAACGCATACAATCCCACTACGAATGTACATAAAAACTCAAAAGTACTCTGATAGTTACTGCGTGGGAACAAGGGTAATAGTGGTAATAATAAGATATCCATTTACAAAAATATGAATTACTTGCTTGTCGCTTATATAAACGTGTTTATGACAGTAGTCATTCGTCCTTGAATCCTTCAGGCATTCTATGCACATGAATGGATTTACTTCTCTGATTTCAAAACTTTCGAAAGCGTGGGTAATTTGTCCTTGCCACGTGGAAATTTCATTTATAATAGGGACACGACCAAACTTTCGCCTATCGATGATGAGAGACCAGTGCATTTTGTTATGAATAAATCGACCATATTTCGCTTTTATTAGAATTATACGAACAAATTCATATCACACAAGTTTTTTTTTAAAGGCAAAGCTCATCGAATAAGTAACAAAGCGTAATAAAAATGACATGTTTTTCTTTAACAGAAATAACGTAAAAAATCAGCACTACCAAAAACAAGCTTGCATATTATTACACATTTTTGCACATATGACATTTTCTTAGTATTGTTTACTTACTTGTTGAGTTATTTTGTACTGTGATAGGAATTTCACTAATTTGTAAATGCTTGTTGAGCAGCGCTGCAGCAACCTTCGTCCTGGAAACAAAAAAGAGAAAAAAGCATTAATAAATGTTTTCATTTGATTTACCACAGAATAAATCATTATTATTTAACAAACAAACAGTGCGACATTGTCATCAAGAAAAACGTCATGAACACTTTGACACTATCCAGTCAAACGTAACCAGTGGATAGGGAAAAAACCCGTCTATGATTTCTTCCCTATTTTCTTCCTTTAAATCCTACTTTACCTATGAAGTAGATAGATATAGTTTATTTTATTTTACTCTAACTACCATGCAAATATAAAGTTGTATGACTTATGAACTTAATCCCTGTAACGGTAGAGGAAAGTTTATATTTTAGTTCTGAGTTCCGTTTTTTATCGTCAAAGGCAAAATTTTCTTACTTCCTGCACACTGTTGATTTTGCAGCTAACTGAATAAATGAATACGAGACTGAGCACACCCAAAGAATTTAAAAGAGAAGGATTTTTTTTCCTGTCTACTCTGCACACCCGTTTAAACATGATAATGCTAGAGATGAGAATAAAAAGACTAGCGTAAAATATGAAGAGAAAAGAATATTGGTTAAATAGATACAAAGAACTAGAACTAGTGACGAGTGAAGACGCGGAAAGAGAATAAATATGACGAGGGATTTAGATAGTCAGTGAAACGGATCTTGCGGTAAAACCAGTTAGTTTTGTACACACACACACACACACTCATATCAAGCGTTGGCGCGACGCACATGAAAAATCTACCTATCTACCTAGTCAGAGGAAAATAAGAAAAGAAAAAAAAATATGACAACGATGGTACAGGGAGTGGTGGTGGTGGTGGTGATCCAAGCTACTCCCTTGATGAAAAAGAGAAAGTCATGTCTAGAAATTCAATAGACAGGCAGTTTCTGCTTTTCTCCTTTTTTTCTTTGAAAGTCAAACACATTCTTGTAATATTTTACACACACACAGAAAGTACGAATCTTAGGTTTCCAGCGTACACATAGTTTTTCATCCTTCCACCAAAAACAAGTACATAACTTGATGATATTGTGGGGGTAGGTATAGTAGGTAATAATTTTGATATCATTTATTTATTCCAATCTGCAAAGTTTGTTGGTTGCTGCTGCAACTGCCAGTGAGGAGGAAAAAGTAAGAGAAAAAAAGGAGAGAAAAGGCAGCTGTATTTCACCACTGTAAACTATATAATGCTTAGTAATGACATTACCATATATAGGCACACACACACCGCGTGTACAGCATACTTTTTTTGCCATTCTTTTCACTTTTTTGCATTACTGCACTTTCCCCAAATGTTTATCATGTCGGAAATCTATATGGATTTAGCAGATAAAGGCTGAAATATGTATTTAAGAAGAGAAAGTTTTTTTCTCCCAGATTCCTTTTCTTTGGAGAAATGCATTTTGCTTATTTCGTTAAACACTACAACATTTGACAAAACTGTTAGAATTTTGTACACGTATTTACGAGGCTCACGTGTATCCTTCTCTGTGGCAATGAACGTGCACGCTTTCATAATACATGTAGGTAAACTGTACACCATCTCTTTGATACAAATAGCTAGAAACAAATGTAATACCTCGAAATAGACCATTTACTCTACTTGAGTGTTATCTTACTTGCTGAAAGTAGTGACAATCCAAAAAGGAAAAAAAAACCAATGCACCTTTCCTCTTCTCTACTTTCATCCATGCATTTCTTTTCACCCACACATTATAAAACTTTGTATGCTCGACGTGAATTACAAAGTGCAATATACACTAGGAATATATATATGGAGACAAGTTTGTAGGTATGGTATGATATGGATGTACAAACATACACAATCATTCTTCATATTATGTGTGATGAAACATGAGCCATCACTCTAAAACCTCTGGAGTCGTTTACTCTACTTAGCCTATTTTCCCAACACCACCACCACCACCGTTATAACTACTTACTATAATGGTACTATCTCTTATGCTACTACATGACAATAATATCATCCACAACATCTTAGAAAAAAAATAAAGTTCATCATCAACAAGCAACCCGTCCTTGTGTCTCTGTATGAATGTACTTTAGTATTTTCATCCATCCGGCCTTGTTCTATCCTCTTCTGAACATCAAATATGAAAAATGCAATGGTGTACTTCAGTACAACAGCTTAGTATATTGGATCACTTCATCTTTCTCCTTCACCAATAAAGACTACGATCCGATTGAGATGTATTGTGCAAACTTATGTGTATATTTTTTCAGTGAACAAGCATCTCCTTTATGGGCTTGAGTAGCTATAGCATCGGCAGTGTACATGGTGCCATTTATTTGATATGCTTGTAGGCATTGCAACAGAGGGATTATATGAAGAATGGAATGAAGTACTCAAACTCATTCTTTTACATCACCTACTTTCTCACTTTCCCCTAATCTTTACACAACTGTTTGAGTAAATTTCCTTTTCCATGCACCTTTCTTCATCGCCATCTGAGTTGTCTTTTGGTTAACTAGAAAGTCCAGCCAGCTAAAATCTCCAAATTACATTGCCATTAACCTGTATTTTCTAATTGCGGATCCCTTCAATCCAGCAGTAGTGAGTGTTTGGGCAAAAAATAGTCAGCGTTCATCCTTTTTTCTCAAACGTCCCTCCTATTTTGCAAAAGATGGATTTAGGTTTTGTGTGAGTGTGACTAAAGTACATTATTATTTCCTTTGCAATATGTGAATTGGTTCTGCTAGGTTATTTCAGATTTAATCTACTAGATCAAATCAGGTTTGTTCATGTGTGGCCGCTTGTCAGGTGTCGTCACATGGTTGTTCAGGATGGTCAATTATGACAAGAATATGATATTACGCTGCTCAATCTCACGCTGAACATTAAGTCGCTTCAATCCGTCAACCGTTTTTATTTCATATTATGTATAGGTACGATGCAGCCCAGCGTCTTCCATCATAATATATAGTAGTAGTAGTAGTAGTCGCAGTAGTGCTACGTTCTCTTTTTCAAAAGACATGCATTGGTACCTACTATGTACATAATATTGATCAATAGTTAAGACGATTTCCTTCCTTTCCGATTTTGACTTCTAACATAAGCGTCTAAAACCTTTGGATACATCCCATCAACCAGGCGCTATCTTGGTTCATCCCGTTATCTACTAGAACTCGGTCAGTACATTTCAGCAGTTTTTTATTTTTCAGTCAGTGTAGTAAAGATTGACGCCAAAATATATACTTAACTACATTTATACTAAGAAAGTGATAAGCAAAAAGACTAATGCAGCTGGGGTTAATGTGTAACATACATTCACAGCTAAATGGCTTGTATGCAGACCTGTATTTTGTTGCCCCAAAACACAAGCACACTCGTATATACTACATCGTGACTTGTACAAACTCAAGAGTTTGATTGGAAAGCATCCCTATTACTACCACCGCTACTCGTACTGCTGGTTGGAGGTGCTGCTAAAGCTGCTAAGAAAATCTTATCATGCCATAAACTCCATCAAAAAAGAATGTTAACTCTTTAATACACTACGTGACATGAATTATCAATGAAGACATCACTCTAATCTAATCTAATTCAATTAAACTTGATAAATGAAAGCATTCTGAGATACCATTTGTATCTTTCAAATAAAAGTACCGTTGCCACAAAGTGTCTTAAAAACCTAACATCGTTGGGAAAAAAAAGTTTAATTTTTAGGGATGATTTTCATTAACGTAAATAGATGGAGCAGGTTATTACTACAACTATTTATGTAATGCTTGATTTCTATCAGCAAATAAGAGTTTTTTTCGGGTGTAGACATGTAATATGAAAGTGTGGAAACAGAAATCAACCAATACAACTGGAACAATGCCTTTTAAATATGTGAGGCACAATAGCATACTAAATGATGATATAAGAACTGCACCACACCACTTCACATCTGACATTTTGCTTTCATATTCACCACGGTGCGTTTTCATACACTCCAACAACGGTCCTAATGTATTTGAAGTTGATGATAATGTATTTGTGGTGGTAGTGGTGGTGGTGAAAGTTGATGGTGATTGTTTTGCTACTGATATACTGTGGTTCTGATATCTCTCCTTGTTGTCTACTGCAGATTTTGGTGTATAAGTAAGCTGTGCAAGCTAAATACCCCGTCTGCTAGTCAGTCGCCAGTGTTTATAAATACGTAGAGCGCATCAAGAATATTTTCCATGGAAGCTGAAGAAAAAAAACGCTCATGCCGTTGAGAATGTGATGGCTGATAGGAGTAGTGGCACCAGTAGCGTTGGTGGTGATTTTGTTTTCACCATTTTCCTCAGTAGACAACCACCATGCACCACGATGATGATAATGTTGACGATGGTGGGAGTGTATAGTT
This sequence comes from Lepidocyrtoides sp. E14, assembly GCA_027743805.1. NCBI lineage: Eukaryota > Metazoa > Arthropoda > Collembola > Entomobryomorpha > Entomobryidae > Lepidocyrtoides > Lepidocyrtoides sp. E14. The sequence goes on from JAHZMZ010005374.1 coordinate 6,992, forward strand.
TCTATAGACGTGTGTATGAGACAAGATGAAATCCATCAAGGACTATTTCAATCTCAGGGGAATTTAAAAAGAAACATACATACCTACAAAGTACGGAGCAGGGAAGTAACTTAGCTTGCCAGAGTCAGTCAGCGAGTCTGTTTACAGTGTAGTTTCACGTATAAAAACCACGTCAGTCAGTCAATATTCAAAGGGCTGGCTGATTTTATACCAGGTTATAGGTATGTAGGTATATGAGTACAAGTACTTCTATGCTACATGAAGACAACAAGAGTGAATTATTTAACATCGCGACAGAAAACCATCATAATCGGCAATCTTTTACGTTAGTGAAGCGCTAAAGCTCCTGTGTGGTATGTAACACATCAGCGTAAATAAACAGCCTGCATTGAGCACATACAATTATTTTTTATAAAATATATGCAAATTCGAAAAACAATAACAATAAACATTTCATGGCAAGCCATTAAAATCAAGCTGACTGCTACCATGAAATTTTTTATTGAGACAAGAGACGAGAAAACTACAATGGTGGTTCAAAAACAATGACATTGCATCTTGATGATATGTCAAGTAAAATTACCCAATAAAATTTTGAACCATAAGTGGACAGACAGACAGATGAAAAGACACAGTGCGATACCAAGCTCTTCTGCATGAGCCATGCAGTGAGCTAATGATATAAAAACCGTAAGCAACCCCATTACTAGCACTGTAACAAGACTCTGCTTCTGCTACCAACACTTTCACTATTTTCTATCATATCCAGCTTAGTATATTATGCCTGTTTACATTTGAGGATTTAACACTGATTTTTTCATTCGTTCTCCCCCTCTTCTCCTTTCTTCTTGTCAGCCAACTTCTTCCTGACTCGGTTTGTTAATGGTATATGCATGTAGATGTTACTCCAGTGTTTGAATTGTAGCAGTTGCGTAGAGTAGTGGCAAGCAACGTTACCATATTTTCGTTATTTTTGAAGGAAATGGATATTTTTTTATACACAAGTATTTTATCCCACTACTCATTTCAAAAGTATACACATTTGCAAAAGTACACAGATACATACTTTTCAATCTACTTATTTGCATGCCGCATCATTATCGTCAATTTGTGTAGGAGTATGCACTAGAGACTTCCTCAAGTAAATAGCGTACATTAAGTTGCCGATGAGTAGGAATCAAAATATATGAAACATAACCGTGTAGGAAACCAAGTACTACAATATAGGTGGTTCTCGTAGCAGCAGTGGTATGGACGGGAAGGGAAGATACAACAGGGGCATACTGCGCCAACATCTATTTCGTCAATTTTGTGGTACCTCTACCATCACTACTACAACCGCATCACATGAACATAACGCATCATAAAATCCATAAGACCAACAACAACGTTATCATCACCACGATCACATGATTATCAGGGAAAATTTGAGTGGAGTGAACAGAAAAAAGAGTTGTAGTAGTAGCAGAGGTGATGGTAGACAATACAAGCAGGGAGAATGATCATGATGAGGGGGACGGGAATGGGATGAAGAAAAGAATGGATAAAAAAGGGAAAAAAGGAGAGACATTGTGATTCCGCAAGGTATTGAACAAAATTAAATAAGACGATATGAACACACACATACACCTAGAGAATGAGAAACCAAAAAGGGTAGTATCTTTTTTTTGGTATTTTTTGTGGTGGTAGCTGACGAGAATCAGCGATGCTTTGCTGTCATCATGAACATCATCGTCATCATCATCGTCGTCGTTTTCATGTGAAAAGCTGAGAAAATGGGTAAAATGAAATCTACTTTTCTCTTTTTTTCTCTCTTTTCCACATCATTGGCTTATGTGATACAAAAAAAAGAAGAAAGAAAGAAAGAACACACGTACACCACCGCAGACAACACTTGCTACTACTAGTTTTTATGCATGTGCCTACCTCTCACGTGTTTTCTTTTTGATGATCTGTTCGTCACAAATTCTTTCTGTTTGTTTTATCTTTTTCTCTGTACGCATTTAGTAGAGCTATTGTGAGTGGTGACAGCAAGCCTGGAGGACAAATGCTACGTAGGAAATGTTTGACTTCTGCTGACATTTTCATTCTCTCCAGTTTACTTTATAGCTATGGAGAGAGAAAACAATCCAGGATATGCATACACATATTGAATATTAGAATATTTTACAGGCATAGTTACTAGAATCATTTCAACTTTCGTCGACTGAAAACGTGAAAGAAAAATGAATGTATAAAAGTGCATAGATGTAAAATGAGGTGTGAAGTTTTCTAGCATGTGTCGTAAAATAATTCGAATGTTTTCAAGATATGTGTAAAAGTAACACATACTCCTTACAGTACACCATAATATTCAACTTGCCTTATCATAGTGACCACTTGTAATCACTGTCAAATCGTTTTTAATTAAAAAATGTATTATTTTGTCACGAAACTGTCCAACTTCTACTTTTATAGTGTTACTAACTCTTTTCAAAGAGAAACACAGAGAGAAAATGAGAGGAAATACTTAAAAGCATTTTTTTGTTTTGCTGTTGATTATCAACAGCAGGCATTCCATTTGTAGTGCACTTTTACTAATTCCACTTATCACTCTCTCATCAGTTGTGTCAGGAACAATTTCAAGCAAAATCAAAGAATGCCAGAGAAAAACGAACCTCACACTCCTGCCATGTGCCAACCGTGATAATTACGTCAACATCAACAACACCATAACGCACACATTCAGAAATCAGGATGCATAATATGGCACATATACTGTGTAGTAGAGTGTAGTATCCATCTAAACAGACAACAGACTAAAATCAAACTTGTGATTCAGATTTTGATGGAAGTAAATCGAAAAAAACGATGCGTTTTAACACCCCCTTCTTTGTTCACATTACTACGCATACTAACTGGTATGTACAGAAGAATAACATAAATTCTCATATTACACTTATATTCCCTTTCATTCTCCTTTTGCATTTTTCCTACTTTTTCCTGTTTTCAAGTTCCATTCTACTTTGTTCTTACGTTTCCTTAGAGTACACAGAAGGAAAGGAGTTTTTTTCGAAAGAGGAGAATAGTGAATTGAGGAATAGCTAAACAAATGGTCGCTCTGGTACCATTTTCCATATATCGTCATTATCCTGAATGAGCATAATATCCATATCACTAATTTTACTATAGAAAACATTCATACGGTAGTACACCCTTTTATTCATGTCCCTCTACACCTATTATTATACATGCTAGAATAAAGGGATGAGAGCTGCTTTCTAATATGGTATTATAAAATAAAGCACGCATTATCAACTGTGCTCAACACATCTCTTTTCTTCTTCTTCAACTTCCGCGTTTCCATTGTCTTTACTCGCATCATCCTTCCTCATATAACAGTAGATATCAGGTTTATTCATCGTTTATCTCTCTAGCCAAGTAGCACAAGTAGCAGGTCGAAGCATGACTTTAAATGACATGGCATAGTTAAAATAGAAATACACTACTTCCTTGAAAACAGTCTTTTTTATCATTGCTCAAAATCACCCCTGTAAACAAAATGATCAGTCTGTTCATTTTCATGCATGCACATGCTCACATCAGAACCGTGTACTACAACAAGCTGCATAAAAGATTTTTCTATACACCGTTGGTACACCATTTTCATGTACTTTCATATCAGAGACGATAATTATGTTTGCTTTTATCTTTCATAATACATGAAGCGATTTTCAAATGGCGCGTCATGCCATGCCATTACAAATCAACTTTCAATAATTTCCCTTTCATCGTTAATGCTCTTTTTTTGTAGAGATTGTGAAAAAAGGTTTTTTTTAAATAAAACCTACAAACATTAATCAAACACTGCTTTCTTGCATATCGTCAGTGCGCAATGGAAATCTTATAACTACAGTGCTCCCTTAGAATGGAAATCTTATAACTACAATGTTATTAC